>JAXCGZ010000056.1:130000-155000 GCA_037179515.1 Halocaridina rubra | reverse complement strand
AACGAGAACAATGGTAGAGAACTTCAGGAGGATCTAAATAATCTGCATGAGTGGTCAGAAAAGTGGCTAATGAAATTCAATACTTCAAAATGTAAGGTAATGAGACTGGGTACAAGTGCAAGAAGGCCCAAGCTTGACTACTCGGTGGCTGGAGTACAACTTCAAGAGACAGAAAATGAGAGAGACCTAGGAGTAAACATACTGGCAGATTTGTCTCCAGAAATACATATAAATGGCATAGTAAGGGCAGCATATGCATTCTTATCAAATGTAAGGGTAGCCTTCAGGCACATGGACAAGGAAATGTTCAGAAATATTTATGTAACCTATGTGAGGCCAAAACTCGAATATGCAGCCCCCTTTTGGAATCCGCACTTGAAAAAGCACATAGCTAAGCTTGAAAAAGTTCAAAGACATGCCACGAAACTGGTGCCAGAAATACGCAATCTCAGTTATGATGAGAGGCTGAGGGAATTAGACTTACCATCACTCGAAGCTAGAAGAGTAAGGGGGGATATGGTGACAGTCTTTAAATTCCTTCATGGTTATGATAGAGTGGATAGGGATCGATATTTCGATATGGCTGGCTCTAGAACTAGAGGTCATAGTTTGAAGCTTCGTAAGAAAACTTGTTTGCAGGATGTAAGGAAATACTTTTTCAGTGTAAGAGTAGTTGATAATTGGAATTGGCTAAGCGAGGAGGTAGTTAATGCTATCTCAATCCATAGTTTTAAGGACAGGTACGATAAGTATCACTAAGTCTAAAATGGAACCGATCAGGAGACGGGAAGATACGAG
Organism: Halocaridina rubra; assembly: GCA_037179515.1. Lineage (NCBI taxonomy): Eukaryota > Metazoa > Arthropoda > Malacostraca > Decapoda > Atyidae > Halocaridina > Halocaridina rubra. Next base: position 154,202 of record JAXCGZ010000056.1, on the reverse strand, counting down.
CTATGGGCTCTTTCCCGTAAACACAATTAGGTAATCACAATTAGGTAATCACACACACACACACACACACACACACACACACACACACACACATATAAAGGCATGTCCCTATGCAAGATATAAACATTCGGAAGAGTTACAAAGGCATTCAAAATATCGCATTGTTCTTTATCTACCAATTATACCATAGCCAAAAAAAAATAATGAAATTAAAGTATAAATTTAATTAATGCATTTTCTCCTTGATGCAGTAATCACTTGATACAATTAGCAACTGATTTTGAATACAAATTGATGGTTAAGCATAGCTTGACAAAAAGTCATCTGTAACTACATATTACAGAGGACTGGAGTCCAGTCGTAATATATAGTACATCTTCGCTTCTTTTTGTGTTTTATTTATTTATGGGCCTTTTTTTGCTTCATATTGTGCTGTGATACAACAGTTTATTTTGCATATAGCTATATATATATATATATATATATATATATATATATATATATATATATATATATATAATATATATATATATATATATATATATATATATATATATATATATATATATATACATATATATATATATATATATATATATATATATATATATATATATATATATATATCATATATATATATATATCATAAACCGAAGTATTTTCCAGAAAACGCGAGGAGAAAAAATACATAATCCCCCCGAAAGCAAAAACACATAATGTTCATAATGATGAATATTCCACCCATCCATACATATATCCCCCTTTCCCTCTGCATAAATCCATAAAAAAAAATACCCAACCATACATACATCCCCCTTTCTCCCTGCATAAAAGGGGAAAGGGCATTGTTACAGAGCAATTAGAAATTTAATTTTTTCATACCCAGACAGTACGCGTGAATGTAATATATCGGAGTGGATTCATAATTCCTGATAGAATATTACGCAATCATGAAATTGCTGGAAATACCAGAAACAACACAAATATTTTTCACATATCCTATATGCGGTGCTTGACAATAAATATTATGCCGATAGCATTTACTGGTTGGCATGAAAATCATTTTTTTGCTGAGCATGTTGTATATCACACACACACACACGCACACACACACACACCCTTCTGAATATTTTCATTGGTTTTCTCATCTAGTTAAAAAAAATGCACTTTTGTAGGTTATAAAATGAATTCATTCTTTGATATGGTACTTCCTGCACAACCCGACTCTAGCAACAGCTGACTAACATTATACATTTATGTGTTGTTGGATACATAACCGCAGATACAAATTCATAAGCAGATCACCCATAATACTCCACTGATATTACTTTGCTGCAACAGTATGTCCATCTTCAGATTAATAAATATCTTATTTACAAACATCAGACTCTTGCTGTCTCATTATAATAGCTAATAATGTTATTATTCATCATACAGAATGATCTTTACAGAAAATGGGAAATCCTTTTGCATATTTGAGTCAATTCATATTTATTAGTTTCTGTCTTCGCTAGTAATGTCACTTAGATGAATAAAATCTCAAATATTATTTCAAATATAGATAAATTTTCCTTGGCTCGGTCTCTGAGGACTGGATATATAATAATACAGCTTTATTGTGTGTGTGTGTGTGTGTGTGTGTGTGTGTGTAGTGTGATATATATATATATATATATATATATATATATATATATATAAATATATATATATATGTGTGTGTGTGTGTGTGTGTGTGTGTGTGATTACCTAATTGTGATTACCTAATTGTGTTTACGGGAAAGAGCCCAAAGCTCGTATCTTCCCGTCTCCTGATCGGTTCCATTTTTAGACTTAGTGATACTTATCATACCTGTCCTTAAAACTATGGATTGAGATAGCATTAACTACCTCCTCGCTTAGCCAATTCCAATTATCAACTACTCTTACACTGAAAAAGTATTTCCTTACATCCTGCAAACAAGTTTTCTTCCGAAGCTTCAAACTATGACCTCTAGTTCTAGAGCCAGCCATATCGAAATATCGATCCCTATCCACTCTATCATAACCATGAAGGAATTTAAAGACTGTCACCATATCCCCCCTTACTCTTCTAGCTTCGAGTGATGGCAAGTCTAATTCCCTCAGCCTCTCATCATAACCGAGATTGCGTATTTCTGGCACCAGTTTTGTGGCATGTCTTTGAACTTTTTCAAGCTTAGCTATGTGCTTTTTCAAGTGCGGATTCCAAAAGGGGGCTGCATATTCGAGTTTTGGCCTCACATAGGTTACATAAATATTTCTGAACATTTCCTTGTCCATGTGCCTGAAGGCTACCCTTACATTTGATAAGAATGCATATGCTGCCCTTACTACGCCATTTATATGTATTTCTGGAGACAAATCTGCCAATATGTTTACTCCTAGATCTCTCTCATTTTCTGTCTCCTGAAGTTGTACTCCAGCCACCGAGTAGTCAAGCTTGGGCCTTCTTGCACTTGTACCCATTCTCATTACCTTACATTTTGAGGTATTGAATTTCATTAGCCACTTTTCTGACCACTCATGCAGATTATTTAGATCCTCCTGAAGTTCTCTACCATTGTTCTCGTTTTTTACTTTCTTCACAATCTTTGCATCATCTGCAAACATATTCATGAATGAATTTACAGACTCTGGTAGGTCATTTACATATACAAGGAACAAAAGTGGCCCTAAAACTGAACCCTGTGGAACTCCACTACTAACTCTTCTCCATTCAGACACTGAGTGTCTTACTCTAACCCTCTGTTCCCTTCCTTCTAAGTAAGTTTTTATCCATTCCAAGACATTTCCACCTATTCTAGCCATTGATTGCAGCTTCCTAATAAGTCTCCCATGTGGAACAGTGTCAAACGCTTTCTGGAAGTCTAGGAATATGCAATCTGCCCAGCCCTCTCTTTCCTGTAAGATTTGGCTTACCTCATCATAAAATTCTAATAAGTTTGTTACTGTTGATCTTCCTTCTCTGAAGCCATGTTGCCTCACTGACAAAAAGTTGAAGGATTCCAAGTGAAGAGAGATATGTTTCCTTAGTAGTTTCTCCATAACTTTGCAAACTATGCTGGTCAAGGAAACTGGTCTATAGTTCAGAGCCGTATCCCTCCTTCCCTTTTTGAAGATAGGTATCACATTTGCTTGTTTCCAGCATCTTGGAATCTCCCCCGACTCCAATGACTCCTTAAATATGATACTTAGTGCCACTGATATTGTGTTTGCGCATTTTTTAAGCACATGAGGGGATATGTCATCAGGACCTGTAGCTTTATGAACATCTAAATCCATCAGCGCTTTGCATACCTCTGTGGCTGTAAGGTTGATGTTCTCTAATACCGGCCCTTGAGCTTCTATCACTGCAATCTGAGGGGGTGGGGTATTTTCTACTGTAAATACTGACTGAAACTCCTTGTTCAATTCTTTGCAGATCTCTTCGTCCGTCTCAGTGATGCTTCCATCCGCTCTCTTTAGCCTTAAAACCTGTTCTTTTACCTTCAGTTTTCCTCTGATAAAGCTGTGGAAAAGCTTGGGATTTTCTTTCGCCTTCCTGGTGATGTCCCTCTCATAATCTTTCTCTGCCTCTCTCCTTTTACTTAGGTAGTCATTTCTTGCTCTTTTGTAGGTTTGCCAGGCATTTATGTTTTTTCTCCTCCTATACCTTTTCCAGCATTTGTCTCTCCACTCCTTAGCTCTTTTACACCCATTATCGAACCATTTCTCTCTGGCATGAATTACACCTACTTTGGTGACAGGTATGCAGCAATCTACAATCTTCCCATATTTCTCACAAAAGATGTCATACATTTCTTGTACAGATTTGTTGTAAAATAAGGTTCTCCAGTCAATAACTGCAAAAAGCTCATTCATTTTGATGTAATCTCCTTTCTGATAGTTCCTCCTCATGTCCTCAGTGCCTCTACTCTCAGGAAGAATGTCTTCAATGATATACACCATCAACAACACACAGTGGTCACTCTTTCCAATTGGTGGTTCATACTCAATATTTTCAATATCCAACACATTATCTGTGAACACCAGATCAAGTAGTGATGGCTCATCCCCACCCCTGGCTCTTGTTGGTTCCATTACATGTTGGTGTAGGAAATTCCCTTGTACGCAATCTAGGAATCTTGCCCCAAAGGAGTCCTCACCACTGTGTGGGTCAAGATTTATCCAATCTATCTCTTTATGATTAAAGTCTCCCATAATCAAAATCCTACATTTTTTCTCCCGCGCCATGTTAACAACTGAGTTTATGACTTCAATCGTACCTATATGACTTTCCTCATAAATTTCAAGCCTTTTTTGGTTCCTTGGTGGGTTGTATACAACAGTTATTATAATGCTCTCTGACCCAGTATTTATGCGAGCAACAAGAAATTCCCTGAACTCACTTTCTATAGCCAAGTTTATCTCTTCAACTTGAATCCTCTCACTTATGAGCAGTGCTATCCCTCCACCAGTCCTCTCAGATCTTTCGACCCTTAGTATTCTGAAGCCCTTAGGAAAAACTGTGACACTGTTTATGTCCTCACTCAACTTAGTCTCTGTAATTGCTACTATATCTGCCTTACTGTTGTGAATCCTATCTTTTAATTCTACTGCCTTACCAGCTAATCCATCAGCATTTGTGTATAACAATCTTAATGAGGCCCCATCCCCTGATCTTCTGTCATTATCTTCTTTATCTCCCCTTTGTCTGGAAGTATTCCGTGTGTGTGTGTGTTTGTGTGTACTCGTACATGTGTGTGTATATATACTCGTACATGTGTGTGTGTGTGTGTGTGTGTGTGTGTAATTTAAGATATGCTTAGATAGGTATCCAATATCATGAAAAAAAGGAATATTATAAATAAAATAAATATATGTCATAATAATCATCACTCAATAAATGAAAAATAATAATCGAAATTAACACTATTTTAACAAATGAGATTTTAAAACTTTTCCAATCAAAACTTTTTTTTTTTTTTTGCCAAATCCCATTCGAAATATGAACTAGTTTGATCCAGAAAAACAAGATAAAATATAGAGATGGAGACGTGGGTGTAGGTATGTTTATGAATTTCAGTATTTATGTGTATGTGTTTGTTGGTTATAAATAGTTATTTCGAGGGCCGTCGAGATATATATATATATATATATATATATATATATATATATATATATATATATATATATATATATATATATATATATATATATATATATATATATATATATATATATATATATATATATATATATATATATATATATATATATATATATATATATATATATATATATATATATACACAGGAGATGGGAAGATACGAGCTTTGAGCTCTTTCCCGTAAGCACAATTAGGTAATCACAATTCGGTAATCTCTCTCTCTCACACACACACACACACGTTTCTTATAGAAAATTAGCAAAATTGGAAATTTATCAGCAAAAATTGCAGGTCACTCTAAAAATATAGGGTAAATTGGAGGTAGATTCTTTTCATTACATTTTTGAATGAGAACTTGTTTCCAATTAGCTCTTTCAATTGACAGCTTTAGAAAACTAATTTAGCAACAGTGCTTCCCGAAACGACAGTCCCACCTAAACACGGACCAAAATTGTCCTCCCTTGATGACGAAAATACAAGGCCTTTTGTAACAAGAAAATATATATTTAACGTTACAGTTACCTTTATGGGAGAGTTTTTTTTTTTTTAATTACATATATACTGATATTCCCGAAATTGCTACATTTATCTTATAATGATTCTCAATCTAGGGTTTCATTGCATCCCTACTTGTATTAAACAAAGTTCTGGTTCTTTTTGCTTTGCTTATTTTCATTGATCATATTTTGTAAACTTAACCCGTTTTATACTATAAAACTATGAATTGTCCCTTTCATTCAGCGAAGATACTGTTTTATTAGACTTTTTTTTTTTTTAAATGCCATTGATTTTTCTGATGAACTGTATTATATAGATTAACGCACACACACTCATACGCACAAACACACACACACACATAATGCGTACTGATCGTTAAGAATTTATGTATGTTACTCATTAGTGCTGTGAGGGAGAACATGGGGGTGTGCGGCGCGACAGAGGAGGACGCAGGGGATAGGATGATATGGAGACTATCGATCCGCTGTGGCGACCCCTGACGGGAGAAAACGAAAGATTAGATGATGACTCAGTACGGTAGAATAAACGTTAATGAGTGTCGAATATTAATGTATTATCAATACAACATATTTAGTAGAGAAATATCGTGTGTCTGGCCAAAGCAATGCAAATACAGTCTTTTATTAATCGTTCATGTTTTATTGATGCATATCAGTATTGGTCGCATATAACTTTTTTCTGTAAACGTATTACTCTTATAACGGTTTTTTTCTGTTACCACATTACTATTATAACGTTTTTTTTTCTGTAAGCGCATTACTCCTATAACTTTTTTTTGTAAGCGCATCACTCCTATAACTTTTTTATCTGTAAGCGCATTACTCCTATAACGTTTTTTTCTGTAAGCTCATTACTCCTATATCTTTTTTTATTCTGTAAGCGCATTACTCCTATAACTTTTTTCTGTAAGCGCATTACCCCTATAACTTTCTTTTGTAAGCGCATTACTCCTTAACGTAATTTTTCTGTAAGCGCATTACTACTATAACTTTTTCTATAAGCGCATTACTCGTATAACTTTTTTCTGTAAGCGCATTACTCATAGCATATTTTTTCTATAAGCGCATTACTCCTATAACTTTTTTCTGTAAGCGCATTACTCCTATAGCATGTTTTCTGTAGGCGCATTACTCCTATAACGTGTTTTTCTGCAAGCTCATTACTCCTATAATGTTTTTGTCTGTAAGCACATATTTTTCCCATGGTGGGTCTGGGAAGATAATTATCACATTCATGAAAGATGTGTGACAAGTTTGATGTCGCCAAAAGTATTCTTAAAAGTTGGGATTTTTCTTCGGGTTTTACCCTTCCGTCATCCATGTTCCGAAGTGTTTGAAGTCTTCGAAATGCCATGAGGTGAGTGTTTAAACAGCGAGTACAAGTCAAGAAGAGATGGAAAGAAATAAAAGAAGTTATAATTGTAGTAACAAAAGTAGTCACCGTGGCTCAAGCGGTAGCGTCCGCGACTTTGAGGTGTCAGGTCGAGAGTTCGCGCCCCGTCACGGTCTGAGGTTAGTAAGGGCATACACTCAGGGTAACGATTACATCTGCCAAAACAAGTCCTTCGCAAGGAGGCAGCCGTCCTAGCCCTTGGTAGAAAAGGGAGTCCGTGACGTAAAACCGGAGCAACAATAATTATAATAACAAAACATTAACACCCCATTATCTTATTCCATTGGACGGCATAAATGTGTTATATTTTTGCTAATAGCAAGTGTTCTCGTTAAGGCGCTTCTCATACAAAAGAGAGAGAGAGAGAGAGAGAGAGAGAGAGAGAGAGAGAGAGAGAGAGAGAGAGAGAGAGAGAGAGAGAGAGAGAGAGAGATATATATATATATATATATATATATATATATATATATATATATATATATATATATATATATATATATATATATATATATATATATATATATATATATATATATATATACCTCAATCACTACTCTTAGCTCCTTGGGAATAAAAGGTTGCCAACATATATATATATATATATATATATATATATATATATATATATATATATATATATATATATATATATATATATATATATATATATATATATATATATATATATATATATATACATACGTATATATACTTCTCTCTTGATTGCCATGATACAAATAATTTATAAATTCTCAAGTGATTTTTATTTTCTGTGGTACAACTTCTCCCGGTTTGTTAATAAGATCAAAATACCAGCATTTACAGCCTCATGCATAAATGTTTTTACATTCAGTGAGGACTGCATATATGCAAATAGAAATACCTTTGATAATCGCGACAAACGCAATATCATTTCTCATATCCAGCACAACATTTACTCCCCGATAAATGGAAATAGCAACGCTCATTTATTTGAGCAGAAGAGCTAATTGTATACTGCTCAAATTGTAATTATGATATTGCCTTATCGCAAATGCAATGCACTTATGCAATTTGGAACAATGTGCATTGGGTACATGATTATTACGATTGTTTAAAGTATGTATAGACTGACTATTTGCCAACAGTCACGGTTCTTTTTCTATGCCTACATCAGCACCGAATATTAATTGATATGCGTTATCTATCTTTTATTATCCATTCACATCTGACAAGTCACAACACTCCCCATTTCTGTTTTTCTTTGCTTTATATTTTTTTCGTGCCCTGGCCTGATGCGGGCAATTTTCTTTGCCTGTCCTGGTGTCACAATCATTTAAAAAAAAAAGACTAACATTGGGTGTACTGAAATTATATAAAGAATTAATAAAATTCGCATATATAATATTTGCTTACAAACTGTCCAGACATAATTGTCCTGGAATTGAGTATTCTTAGCTATAATTGCATAAATTACAGTTCTCCGTCAAACCACCACTCATTTTGAAATAAAACTGTGAAGTGCCAGTTTTTGGCACTAACTTAATGGGGGTTTACACGGTCAAACCGTTCGTCGAATGCGGTTCGACAGACAAGTGTTTGAAGTGATGTTCGAACGTGTGAACGGGGTATTTGTTTGTCGAACACGTTTGTCGAACGTGTTCGACAACCAAATACCCCGTTCACACATTCGAACATCACTTCAAACACTTGTTTGTCGAACCGCGTTCGACGAACCGCTTGACCGTGTAAACCCCCCTTTAGAAGTAAGCTAATATTTATGATTCAACTTCCCTTCTCTGGAAATGTATGCTCTATGTCTTATATTCATGGTACATACGCTCTGTTATTACTCCATTTTACAGTCTGTTCTTTCTTTATGTATGCACGTATGTGTATGTATCTATGAGTGCATGAAATAGTATTATTTGCCAAGTTACTAAGCTGTGAAAATTAATCAAGGACATTTTACAGCTTGCTGAAAACAGAAGCAAAAATGGAAGTAACTGCTTTAGAAATGATCATCTAAACCGAACCTTGTATCTAATTAGGTCTTTCGCTGACTTAGCGAACTCGTTATACCATCCCATTGTTACAATAAATGACTGTCGCAAATGAATACGACCAAATCTACTTTTCTCTAATGAAGTTAATAGGAGGACGTCGTTCTCACGGGGAAAATTTACTTGTATAAGAGAGTTTAATTCCCTTTTTGAGAGTGGTTTTCCCTTTCGGGTTGCTAAATTGACTTCATTATTTATTCTACAAATGTTCACATGCTTTAGAATTTAATTTAATTTTCTTTTTTACTCGACCAATGGATCTGAAGTTTTATTAATATTTTTTTTATATGATTTTGTATATTTCCATGATTTTTCTATATTGAAAAACTGCATCAAATAGATTTCACTTATGTCTATACATATTCACACATACAAACACCCATGCGTACGCAAGCACGCTGTCATCGTCCACAAATACACATGAAATATTGAACTTTAAGAATCATTGCATAAAAGCCTTCAAAGCCATTGGACGAACAAGCCAGCACCTCTCGATACCGGTCCCAAGTCTGGATGAATCAAAAGTTTTCATTTCAGGAAGATTATCCTGTCAGGGAATTCACCCATGGTAACGGTTACACTTGCCAACACCAAAGTCCTTTGAAGGATTCTTCCTCCATTTCTAAAGCATCTAGAAGAGGTTTGTGCAGAATGACGACCCTATATGAAACATTGAAAAAGCTTATGATATAATATTATTTACATAATATTAGGTCTTTTATATGTCTTATCAAAAAAATATTTGGTTGATGAAAAATCTCTTTTGTCCCTCATATCAGTATCAGAGGGAGGGGAGTAGAATACTCCCTTCGTGTTCCCCTGCATGTCATAAGAGTCGAATAAATGGGGAGGAGCGAGGGGACTGGAAATCCCCTCTTTTGTATTTTATCTTCCCAAAGAGTCATATTATTATGCCTTGACTCAGCCACTCTCTTTATAAGGGGAAAATGGTTTATGTATATAGATAGATTATAAGTTCATCTCGGTTCTAATTTCATTGAAAGAGGGACTTCAGTTTCATGAATATGTTCATTTGTTTTAATATTCTATAATTTTTGCAGGTCCTAATTCTGCAGTTGGGGTAAAGTTGAGGTCCGTAATCTTCAGTAGGTAGCTGTTGATAAAGACCAAACTCAAATTTTAACCTAACTTTAACTAACCTAACCTAATAGTATATCCATACCATTATCTTAATACATTAGAAAGTAATTTTGTCTGTTCATTGTGAGTTAATATATAAAAGAGAGAAAAATTATTTCTTAATTTCAGTGACAATAAAATTATGTCGAAATTTGCCTAACTTTAACTAACCTAACCTAACAGTATATCCATACCATTATCTTAATACATTAGAAAGTAATTTTGTCTGTTCATTGTGAGTGTATATATAAGAGAGAAAAATTATTTCTTAATTTCAGTGATAATAAAATCCTGTCGAAATTCGCCTAAATTTAACTAACCTAACCTAACAGTATATCCATACCATTATCTTAAATACATTAGAAAGTAATTTTGTCTGTTTATTGTGAGTTGATATATAAAAGAGAGAAAAATTATTTCTTAATTTCAGTGACAATAAAATGCTGTCGAAATTCGCAATTTAATGACCATTTATTGCTTGTTCACTTTTTCAACTTCCTGGAAAAACTTCTCATTTCGTTTTGTCTCTTTTCAAGAAGTAATTAGTTCCTTTCCAGAAGTCTCTAATTAAAAAGTTTGTTTTAACTTTTCATTATATATCACGTGTTTTTTTTTTATTTATTTTTTTATTTCTTCTTTATTTTAAAGAAAATTTCTAATGAGCACTCAAGTTTTGTAAGCATCTGAAAAGCTGCTGAAAATTGTTCACCTTTTGCAGATTTAAACTAACACACTCTCTCTCTCTCTCTCTCTCTCTCTCTCTCTCTCTCTCTCTCTCTCTCCTCTCTCTCTCTCTCTCTCTCTCTCTCTCTCTCTCTCTCTCTCTCTCTCTCTCAGGTCTCCCAGACTCTAGATATGCCACAGTACACCTCCTGTACATTATGCGACCGAACTAATGCTAACACTCTTGACCACTATTGTCTTCAGTGCCCCGCAGTGAGAGATGTTTTACCACGAGGTCAGAACTTAATACAGATCTGCTCATTTTTACTTAATGATGACAACCTTGATGTTATTCTTGCTCGTTTTCCTCACTTTGGTGGCCATTAATTATATTGAATTATACATATATTTTCTGTATGTTGCTATATAATTCTGTTTGTGCATTCTGCGTTTCTCTGAGCTTTACTTTTGCATATAATGTACTCTGTGCTGCCATTCTGTGAGTTGTGTGTTAGTATGCAGCAATGTTTTATCAATATGTACACCTCCCTGTAAACCATGTTCAATTCTTGGTTTTATATCCATTTGAAGCATTATTTGTATGAACTCATGTAATGTCTGACGCCTTGGCGCAATAAATTTAATAAAATAAAATAAAATAATCTCTCTCTCTCTCTCTCCTCTCTCTCTCTCTCTCTCTCTCTCTCTCTCTCTCTCTCTCTCTCTCTCTCTCTCCTCTCTTCTCTCTCTCTCTCTCTCTCTCTCTCTCTCTTCCTAATGCTAACACTCTTGACCACTATTGTCTTCAGTGCCCCACAGTGAGAGATGTTTTACCACGAGGTCAGAACTTAATACAGATCTGCTCATTTTTACTTAATGATGACAACCTTGATGTTATTCTTGCTCGTTATCCTCACTTTGGTGGCCATTAATTATATTGAATTATACATATATTTTCTGTATGTTGCTGTATAATTCTGTTTGTGCATTCTGCGTTTCTCTGAGCTTTACTTTTGCATATAATGTACTCTGTGCTGCCATACTGTGAGTTGTGTGTTAGTATGCAGCAATGTTTTATCAATATGTACACCTCCCTGTAAACCATGTTCAATTCTTGGTTTTGTATCCATTTGAAGCATTATTTGTGTGAACTCATGTAATGTCTGACGCCTTGGCGCAATAAATTAATAAAATAAAATAAATAATCTCTCTCTCTCTCTCTCTCTCTCTCTCTCTCTCTCTCTCTCTCTCTCTCTCTCTCTCTCTCTCTCTCTCTCTCTCTCTCTCTCTCTCTCTCTCTCTCTCTCTCTCTCTCTCTGTATCTATCAATTTATATATGTGTGTGGGGGGGGACTGACCTAAAGAATGGTCTATATATTGTCATAAAAAAATTGGCAATAACAAGTGTATTTTGGAACAGTGATGTGAAACAGTGTATTCAGAACGACTCATCTCAAAGATTTTGAGATTACAAATTCTGAAATTTAGAGTTTTAACCCCTGAACCCCTGACACAGTGCCAGTAGAGGAGAGTGCCATATCACGATGCCTACGTCTTTGGCACTAATGCTTATGAGGAAAGCGATACAACGCGTGAGGAAAAATAAAAATATTGATACTAGTATTATTTTCCTCTGAGAAAGGGGTACAAGACTGCTTTCTCCGTGTTCCCTGCGTGCCGTTAAAGTCGACTAATTGGAGCGATAAGCATATTAGTATTATATTCCCCTGAGAAAGGGGTACAAAGAATGCTTCCCCCGTGTTCCCTTAGTGTCGTTAAAGTCGACTAATTGGAGCGAAACGGGAGGACTGGGAATCCCCTTCTCTGTATTTTCTTTCGGTAAATAGTCAGGGTATTTTACTTTGACTCAGCCACCCCCTTTATAAGGGGGAATATGGCTCTTATATATAGATGATTATTTTTTTATGTTCCCATCACTCGTACCACACAAAAACAATGCAACTTTAGCCGTTTTTTGTCATTAAAACGTTTGTTTTCAACGTTTTCAAACGTCACGGGTAAGTGTTTCAAACGTTGCAAATACTGAATATGCAAAAAAAAAAAAATTACCTTTCATATACCCGACAAAAGTAATATTGTTTTTACGTATCCAGTACAACGTTTAATCCCGAGTAATGGATATAGTATTGCTCTCATATTTGAGCAGAATAGCTAACTGCATACTGCTCATCCTGTAATGCTCATATTGCTCTCGTTTTATTCCATTATATTCTTAATTATTTAGAGAGTGAAAATATTTTTTTACTCTGAATTAAAAAATTAAAAAAAGAAAATTGTTTTATCGAGGCATATATATGATTTTTTTTTTTATCTAAATCCAGACTGAATATTTTCAAGGGAGTTTACTTAGAAATTTACTAAATATATTTATATACATGAGCCATTTGCCCCTTATAAGGGGAGTGGCTGAGTCAAGGCAAAATACTCTGACTCTTTGGGAAAAGAAAATACAGAGGAGGGGATTCCCAGTCCCCTCGCTCCGCCCCATTTATTTGACTCTTACGACATGCAGGGGAACACAGAGGAAGTATTCTAGCTAAATCTACGAGAAATAAATGCAGCAATTTCGCGTATTTTATCGAAGTCTTAGTATATATTGTTATGAACCTTTGGGATATCTAGTTGCCGCCGCGGCAGAGTAGTAAGGCTCGCGACTTTGATTCGTCAGGTAGTGAGTTCGAGACCCGCCACGGTCTGAGATTAAAAAGGTCATTCACTCTAGGTAACGGTTGCACTTGCCAAGTGTAAAGTCCTTTGAAAGAAGGCAGCGACCTAGTCCTTAGTAGAAAAGGGAGTCCGTGACGTAAAACCGATCACATCATATTAGTTACGTCTTTTTTTTATTTATCATACCATATTTCCCATATTTTCAGCAATTTCGTGATAATTTTGTCGGAATGGGACTCATTGGCACCGCTATTTTCGCGCTAAACTGTTTGGCGTTGCCCTATTGACACTAGGCTTTTTTTGGCTAGGTTAGGTTTGGTTAGATTAGGTTTGTACCAAAAGGGCACCACCAAAACAGTTTTGCGTTGCCCTAGTGGCACTAAGGTATTTTGGCTGGGTCAGGTTAGGTTAGGTTAGGGCCAATAGGGCAACTTCAAAACAGTTTAGTACCAAAAGAGAGGTGCCAAAAAGGGCGGTGCCAAAAAGTACCGAAGGCTATTTCGTCCCATTTTCTGGGCTTATAAAATCCTACATCTTTTCCCACTTTTATAAGCCCAGAAAGAGCCATTTCTAAAAATTACACCATACTAAGCTGCTCTAATTCAAATATCCCGTCATAAGTGTGACATTCACGAACGGAGTTGCCATTTCTAAATATTACGTCATTCTAGGCTGCTCTAATTCAAATATCCCGTCATACGTGTGACATTCACGAACGGAGTTGCCATTTGTCTTTCTCTCTCCAAACTTGTTGCATCAGAAAAATAACTTTCGATACATGGTACACTGTGTTGTCAATTCGAATATTAATATAGAATAGATACATAATTCACACTAATGCTATACTTATTTACAAGGTACATATTAGCTGTTAAGGCAATACTATCTTCGAATAGACTGTTATTAGTTTGTTTGTTTTTTTCGGCTACCCCCCAAATTGGGGGAAACAGCCAAGGTATATGATGATGAAAGCTGTCTGTTCGCATGCATCATCCTTCCCATGCAAACCCATTGGTATAATACTGTTCAATGTCAGTTTTACCAGCTCTCCGCCTTCGTCATTTTCAAGTCATTTTGGAAATATATTATTTCTCATGAAGTAGTAACTCTATTCCTTAAGTGTAAGCAATGGAAACCCATCAGTATAGCTCTTGGGTGTGTAGAACATAATCTCATTTTAGCTAACCTAATTTTAAGAAACCACTAAAACAGACTATTTTTTGACAGTCCTCTGCCCAAAAACAATATTTAACTGACATCTTTTTCTATACCTTTCTCAACCTTAGTCTTATCTTTAATAATATTTTAAACACAATACCGTCAAAATCAAAGATAAAATTTCGAAAGAAATACTGAGAAACCTTTTTTTTTTTTTTTTTTTTTTTTACTATTGTCCTTAATGATATTTTAAACACAATACCGTCGATTTTAAAGATAAACTTTTGAAAGAAATACTGAGAACATGTTTTATTTTTCATACTATTATCTTTAATAATATTTTAAGCACAATACCGTCGAATTTAAAGATAAACTTTCGAAAGAAATACTGAGAACTTGTTTTAATTTTTTTTTTTACTAATATCCTTCATAATATTTTAAACTCAATACCGTCGATTTTAAAGATAAACTTTCGAAAGAAATATTTAGAGCATGTTCTGATTCTTTATACTATTATCCTTTATATTATTGTAATCTCTACACCGTCGATTTTAAAGATAAACTTTCGAAAGAAATACTGAGAACATGTTTTAATTATTTTTTACTAATATCCTGAATAATATTCTAAACACAACACCATCGATATTAAAGATAAACTTTCGAAAGAAATATTTGGAGCGTGTTTTATTTTTTTTTTTATTTTTTTTTTTACTATTATCCTTAATAAAGTTTTAAACATATTTGGAGCATGTTTTGATTATTACGATCCTGGTATAAGGAAACTAATCCTGCCCTCGGTGTCATGGAAAACAAATGACCTTTAAGTAAAAGTACGCGATGGAAAGTCAGTCTCAAATGGCTCTTAAAAGGAATTAGGAGAATGTGACTCTGTGCCATCGATATAAAGCTTTAAAATGAGTGTCAAGTTTCTCACTGACAAAAGAAAATAGTAATTTTATAAAACAATATGATAGGTCGGAGGCTCCAAAATTCACATTGGTTCCGCCACAAAAATTGATGAGAAATATTATTCCCAGTGGAAAAAAATTAATTGGAAGGATTATGAAAATATCAGATATTAATGATGATAAAACCGACAACTTTAGTGACTCGCTAACTAAATTAAATAAAAAATAGTAATAACAAAGCTGTTGCAATAAATTATAATCCAAATACTTTGTAATTTGTGTTAAAGATTTTGAAAAAACCACTTTTTTCTGTCTTTGCTTTTTTTTTTTTTTTAGTTAACGAGACGCGTTATTAAATTCCAAGACCTAATAGAACAAAGACCTTGTTCGTCATTTTTATTTTTCTTATAGATATTTTCTGTCACCCTTTCTCACTGATAGCTCTCATTTCTAATTACGTATTTCCTAGGTATTTAATATATATATATATATATATATATATATATATATATTATATATATATATATATATATATATATATATATATATATTTATATATATATATATATATATATATATATATATATATATATATATATATATAAAGATGGAACTCTCTCTCTCTCTCTCTCTCTCTCTCTCTCTCTCTCTCTCTCTCTCTCTCTCTCTCTCTCTCTCTCTCTCTCTCTCTCTCTCTCTCTCTCTCTCTCTCTCTCTCTCTCTCTAGCATAATGCGAGAAACTTGTGTATGTTTGTGTCTGTGTGTGTGTGAAATATCATATATATTTCATGTTTCCCCGAAGGGGGAAGGTAAAATTACTTCCTCCATGTTCTCCTGCGTGTCGTAAGAGTCGACTAATTGGGGCGGAGCTAGGGAGCTGAGAATCCCCTCCTCTGTTATTTCTTTCCGCAGAGAATCAAGGCACTTTGCTCTGCCTCGCCCACCCCACTTAGAAGGGGGAACATGGCTCATGTATATAGATAGATATTTCCAACGTTCGGTTTTACGTCATGGAATCCCTTTTCTACCAAGGGCTAGGACGGTTGCCTTCTTGCAAAGGGCTTGTTTTGGCAGATGTAATCGTTACCCTGAGTGCATGCCCTTGCTAGCCTCAGACCGTGACGGGGCGCGAACCCTCAACCTGACGCTTCAGAGTCGCGGACGCTACCGCTTGAGCCACGGTGACTACATAGATATTTCCAATGCTCTACTGTAATCCGTTCTGTTGTAGTCACCGTGGCTCAAGCGGTAGCGTCCGCGACTCTTAGGCGTCAGGTCGAGGGTTCGCGCCCCGTCACGGTCTGAGGTTAGCAAGGGCATGCACTCAGGGTAAGGATTACATCTGCCAAAACAAGTCCTTCGCAAGAAGGCAACCGTCCTAGCCCTTGGTAGAAAAGGGAGTCATTGACGTAAAACCAGAACGAACGAACTGTAATCCGTTCTATAACTTCACAATACTTGATGTTGTTAAGTTTAATAGATGAGAATAATATCAAGAAATATAATACGTATTTCAACATAATGTTCACATGAGCATTTTAAAAGGATTATAAAGAGGCAGTTGACTGATGCCTTGAAAGGATTTGACTATTTAAGAAGATAAAGCATCTTATTTCGAGACGAGTTCTATACAACTGATTTCTAAAGCTTTCCTTGGTCGAATAGTGAGTGAACAGTTATGAATAGTGTTTAAATCTTGTAAATGGAACACTGAAACCGAACATTAATATCCATTGTGCTACAAAAAGTCTTTTTTTATCTCTTTGTGATAGGTCATCTGGAAGCCATTTTTGTAAAGTTTAAATGTAACCAAAAGGTATTAGTGATATATACTTGAATGTGTTACATTGTGTCAGAAATCTGAATCACTCTTTGACATCAGTGTGTTGGAAAGGAATCTCTTTTTTTTTTCTTAAATGAAATGTCCGAACAAAATTAAAATTTATTACGTAATGATTGAAGGTTGCTGACTGTGTAAAAGTTTTAGTATTATTATAATAGTCCTCTTAATAATATATATATATATATATATATATATATATATATATATATATATATATATATATATATATATATATATATATATATATATATATATATACATATATATATATATATATATATATATATATATATATATATATATATATATATATATATATATATATATATATATATATATATATATATATATATATATAAGTTTAGATTATTGCAAGTTAGTGCGCACTCTCTCTCTCTCTCTCTCTCTCTCTCTCCTCTCTCTCTCTCTCTCTCTCTCTCTCTCTCTCTCTCTCTCTCTCTCTCTCTCTCTCTCTCTCTCTCTCTCTCTCTCTCTCTCCTCTCTCTCTCTCTCTCTCTCTCTCATTCTAATTAAATTTTCCCCCCGAAGTTCATCTCCCTTTAACATCAAAGCACACAGCAGGCTATATTAATGATCAACTTGAGCGACTGAACTATGACTGGGTACTTTTTGGCGCCGCCGTTTTGGCGCGACCATTTTGGCGCCGTGGATGGCGGTTTTGCTATATAATAAAATAAGGTAATTAATATTAACCTAGGTTAAGTTAGTGTTAATTAACCTATTTTTTTTTTATTTAGGAAGGGTGTTATTCACAGCGCCAAAAGGGCCGAGCCAAACAGTCCCATTTCAACTTAATTATGATCACCTACAGATGGCGTAGGAAAGATGGGGAAAATTAAGGAAGTTTTAGTAATTAAAGATTAAAGATTAATTTAGAACTTACTAAAGCTTTCTTTCATTTAAAATCTCCTTTTATGTTTTTGCCTTCGGTGTTTTTTTTATGAAATGCCTTTGGGTTATGCAGTTTATGTTCCGGTTTTACGTCACGGACTCCCTCTTCTACCAAGGGCTAGGACGGCTGCCTTCTTGCGAAGGACTTGTTTGAGCAGATGTAGTCGTCACCCTGAGTGCATGCCCTTGCTAACCTCAGACCGTGACGAGTCGCGGACGCTACCGCTTGAGCCACGGTGACTACTGGTTATTCAATTTATATTAAAGTTTTTTCTGAAACATTTTTCGGCCAATATATGGAAGGAACTATTTATTCGGCAAAGGTGTGATGAAATTGCAATAACTTCTGCTGTTTAATAATGCAATGTGGACTTAATCATTTCAATATTGGTAGAATGAGGTTTTTATTTTTTTGTCTCTTAGCACAGCTTGATCTTTTTTATGTTTGGGGCATTTTTATATAAGATAGATATATGATACTTTAGAAATTACTTCAACCTACCTGTTTTGCCTTCACCAAAAATCAGTCTCTTGTTGTAGATTCCAGTTTAAGAGTATTTACAGCTTTCATCACATAAAAAAAAAAAAAAAAAAAAAAAAAACGAAACCATGTACATTATTTAAAAAAAAAATTATATATATATATATATATATATATATATATATATATATATATATATGTGTGTGTGTGTGTGTGTGTGTGTGTGTGTGTGTGTGTGTGTGTGTGTGTGTGTGTGTGTGTGTGTGATTACCTAATTGTGATTACCTAATTGTGTTTACGGGAAAGAGCCCAAAGCTCGTATCTTCCCGTCTCCTCATCGGCTCCATTTTAGACTTAGTGATACTTATCGTACCTGTCCTTAAAACTATGGATTGAGATAGCATTAACTACCTCCTCGCTTAGCGAATTCCAATTATCAACTACTCTTACACTGAAAAAGTATTTCCTTACATCCTGCAAACAAGTTTTCTTACGAAGCTTCAAACTATGACCTCTAGTTCTAGAGCCAGCCATATCGAAATATCGATCCCTATCCACTCTATCATAACCATGAAGGAATTTAAAGACTGTCACCATATCCCCCCTTACTCTTCTAGCTTCGAGTGATGGCAAGTCTAATTCCCTCAGCCTCTCATCATAACCGAGATTGCGTATTTCTGGCACCAGTTTCGTGGCATGTCTTTGAACTTTTTCAAGCTTATCTATGTGCTTTTTCAAGTGCGGATTCCAAAAGGGGGCTGCATATTCGAGTTTTTGTGTGTGTGTGTGTGTGTGTGTAAGTGTCTATATTTGTGTGTATATCGCCGAAACGAGAGACTCCCTGTACGTCAGAATGACTCCATTACTTTGGGAATGCGATTAATATCACCATTTGTCTAGCTGATGGAGCTTCTTTACAACCAGAATATTTAGGGACTCTCTTCTTCTTACTAAATAAATATTTAAATATTCGTATATTAATTGAGAAGTTTTAGCTCGCCTTTGTTATTATTATTATTATTATTATTATTATTATTATTATTATTATTATTATTATTATTATTATTATTATTATTATTATTATTATTATTATTATTATTATTATTATTGGTATTAGTAGTAATAGTAGTAGTAGTAGTAGCAGTAGTAGTGGTAGTAGTATATTTATTATTATTATTAGATGTCTTCCTATATCTTGTCTCTCCGCGAATGCATTCAACCATACTATCAGGAAGTGTGTTATTGACGTAAAGTTAATTTGCCATTCATATTCTCTTTCCTCTCTATATATAATCAAAATAATATCATGAATGCAAATAAAAATTTATATATATGTATGTGTGTGTGCGTGTGTGTGTGTGTGATTACCTAATTGTGATTACCTAATTGTGTTTACGGGAAAGAGCCCAAAGCTCGTATCTTCCCGTCTCCTCATCGGTTCCATTTTTAGACTTAGTGATACTTATCATACCTGTCCTTAAAACTATGGATTGAGATAGCATTAACTACCTCCTCGCTTAGCCAATTCCAATTATCAACTACTCTTACACTGAAAAAGTATTTCCTTACATCCTGCAAACAAGTTTTCTTCCGAAGCTTCAAACTATGACCTCTAGTTCTAGAGCCAGCCATATCGAAATATCGATCCCTATCCACTCTATCATAACCATGAAGGAATTTAAAGACTGTCACCATATCCCCCCTTACTCTTCTAGCTTCGAGTGATGGCAAGTCTAATTCCCTCAGCCTCTCATCATAACCGAGATTGCGTATTTCTGGCACCAGTTTCGTGGCATGTCTTTGAACTTTTTCAAGCTTAGCTATGTGCTTTTTCAAGTGCGGATTCCAAAAGGGGGCTGCATATTCGAGTTTTGGCCTCACATAGGTTACATAAATATTTCTGAACATTTCCTTGTCCATGTGCCTGAAGGCTACCCTTACATTTGATAAGAATGCATATGCTGCCCTTACTACGCCATTTATATGTATTTCTGGAGACAAATCTGCCAGTATGTTTACTGGTAGTGTGTGTGTGTGTGTGTGTGTGTGCGTGTGTGTGTGTACATAGCCCAATACAACCGTCTGCAGACGTCAGCGGTTATTAACCAACCATCAGGTAAACACCAGAGGACAACCGCCACTGAGCAGGTTTTAAGCCCGGGAACTGTTAATCAATGAATTACTATGGAAGAGTTGCCTACCCCCTTCTCTCCAAACTCATTTTGTGCTCATGGGCAGCTACCTAGTCACAAGTTTCGTCTGTGTATAGCAGAGAGCTCATGTACAGCCGTCCTATTTACAGCCAAGCTACTGGCAAACTACTTAAAGTACGGCTAAGTACCTGTCCGTTTACATATACGAACGAGAATAAACACAATATGTAAATAGTACATGTTTGTTTACATATACGAAATAGAATAACCCAAAATATATTTATATTCCAAATTAATACTGTGGGAAAAGGTTAGTTCCATCATAATGTAGGCGAGACCAAGAAATTAAAAAGCTTCTCTTATATTCTCACGATAATTCACCAGCACCTCCTCGCTTCCTGCTGGTTTAATGAAGAAGAGGAATTACGTTAATTAAAGACGCCTTGTTTTTACCTCTTCGAAATTAGAAGGAAGTTATATAAAGGTTTCATAACCTTGCAGAATTATTTCGAAAATTACGTGGCCCAGCTAAAGACCTTTAATAATCGTAGAAATTTAGAAGAAAATGTCTGAATACCAATAAAGCGGTGAATTATGAGTCCAGTAATCTTTCTCTTTTATATATTTAATTATTGCTGCACATATGAAGTCTTATGCGAATAAAATGAAATTTGGTGTGTGTATATGTATACACACACATACACGCACTCATTTACTCACTAGCTCTTTCACACACACACACACACATGCAATCAATACGCAATCTCAGTTATGATGAGAGGCTGAGGGAATTAGACTTACCATCACTCGAAGCTAGAAGAGTGAGGGGGGATATGGTGACAGTCTTTAAATTCCTTCATGGTTATGATAGAGTGGATAGGGATCGATATTTTGATATGGCTGGCTCTAGAACTAGAGGTCATAGTTTGAAGCTTCGTAAGAAAACTTCTTTGCAGGATGTAAGGAAATACTTTTTCAGTGTAAGAGTAGTTGATAATTGGAATTGGCTAAGCGAGGAGGTAGTTAATGCTATCTCAATCCATAGTTTTAAGGACAGGTATGATAAGTATCACTAAGTATAAAATGGAACCGATGAGGAGACGGGAAGATACGAGCTTTGGGCTCTTTCCCGTAAACACAATTAGGTAATCACACAGAGACACATATACCTTTATATAATAGAAATTGTCCATGATCCTAGCTAGAGATATTCATTTTCATTACTACGAAGTCTCCAGAATTATTTCCGGAGGGAGTTCCCGGATTATTTAGTACTGTTTCCTGTTGTTTGCTTATATTATAGGCAGCTAGTCTGGTGCTTCCACGTTCATGGAATAAACTAACTTAGTCTGATGCTTTCACGTTCATGGAATAAAGTATCTTTTGTACAGAGAGTCCACAAAGTCTGGGTACATAGGAAGTTTCACTATGCAGACCTATTCAATCGAGTTCACCTGAATTTTGTAAAGCTCATCAAATTATGCATTGAAAATGATGGAAATCATATTGAAAATATTATTTATTAACATTAGATTTAAATAAAATTGTTTTGTTTTAAAAGTATGTGTTAATCTCCTGTGTACCCAGACTTCGTCTGGGTACACAGGAGATTAACACATACTTTTAAAACAAAACAATTTTATTTAAATCTAATGTTAATAAATAATATTTTCAATATGATTTCCATCATTTTCAATGCATAATTTGATGAGCTTTACAAAATTCAGGTGAACTCGATTAAATAGGTCTGCATAGTGAAATTTCCTATGTACCCAGACTTTGTGGACACCTTGTTGATTGAGAGCGTCGAGAATTGGCTCACTGAGGCTTTTTTTTTTTTTCATTTTGTAATGGTTCTTTTATTGATGATTGTCTGATGATTGCCCATCGTGTGATGAAGCTTGAAAAAATTACCTTGCAAAGAATACTTCCTCCGTATTCCCCTGCGTGTCGTTTAAGCCGACTAAATGGACCAGAGCGATACCGAGATTTAGGAAACTATTAGCATAATAAGTACCAAATCAGACTATTTATATTATCTGATAGTGTCATGTTTCTTTTTTGCATTTCAGCTGTATTTTACATATTATGAATCAAATCATATTTTAGTAAATATAAGGTATAAGTTAATGACAGTTTTCTGTTGTCAAAACTCTAGTTTATATATATATATATATATATATATATATATATATATATATATATATATATATATATATATATATATATATATATATATATATATATATATATATATATATATAGAGAGAGAGAGAGAGAGAGAGAGAGAGAGAGAGAGAGAGAGAGAGAGAGAGAGAGAGAGAGAGAGAGAGAGAGTGAAATAACTCAGTTTCGTAACTTTTGTGTGTATGTTTATGCTCAAAAACTGTTTTTCTCATGCAGTGTCAGCAGATTTTAATTTCATATCATGAACAATCCCTTTTGAGTATCAAAATTATTAAATAATTCTGTATAGCAATTAAATGTTCCGGTTTTACGTCACGGACTCCCTTTTCTACCAAGGGCTTGGACGGTTGCCTTCTTGCAAAGGACTTGTTTTGGCAGATGTAATCCTCACCCTGAGTGCATCCCCTTGCTAACCTCAGAACGTGACGGGGCGCGAACCCTCGACCTGACGCCTCGTATATATATTCTGTCGTGGACATATATTTTTCGAATGGCAGCAGCCAGAATAAATGCTCGTCTTATGAACATTAAAATATTTTCTCTGAAAGTTGTAACAATGTTGCATCATACTTGATTTTTAGGTAACCGTTAAAATTGTTATTCAGTAAACCGAATGTGTCATTTTAGGATTTAACATAAATAATTTTAACAGATTATAAATGAAGCCACACGATTTTCACATAAATTTTTTCGACAAACTGTATATGAAACCATGCAAATAGAGAGACTGGCGGTAGCATGTTAATTCCTTGTTCTAGCAGTTAGCAGAGAGGTCTCTTGCTTGCAAGACTTTCAGTGGTACAGTCGGTAACGCCTTTAAGTACAATGATGGACAGTCAATGCTGTTGATTCGAGCAATGGTGTGTGTGTGGGTGTGTGTGGGTGTGTGTGTGAGTGTGTGTGTGTGTGTGTGTGTGTGTGTGTGTGTGTGTGTTTGTGTGTGTGTGT
>JAXCGZ010000056.1:122500-125000 GCA_037179515.1 Halocaridina rubra | reverse complement strand
CTCCTGGAGACAAATTGAAAGAATAAGTAGAAGAAATGCTTCGATAATTCACATTATTGTAAAGACGTCCCCATTTTAGTTCACAAAACCTTTTGGATATTCAACTGTTGCTCAGATATTAGTCGCTATAGTTCACAAAACCTTTTGGATATTCAACTGTTGCTCAGACATTAGTCGCTATAGGTCACAAAACCTTTTGGATACTCAACTGTGGTTCATATATTAGTCGCTTTAGTTTCAGAAGTTAATTGCTATAGTTCACAAAACCATTTGGATATTCAACTGTTGTGTAGAAATTAGTCGCTTTGGTTCACAAAACCATTTGGATATTCAACTGTTGTTTAGAAATTAGTCGCTTTGGTTCACAAAACCTTTTGGATATTCAACTATTGCTCAGATATTAGTCGCTTTGGTTCACAGAACCTTTTGGATATTCAGTTTTTGTTCAGAAATTAGTCGCTTTAGTCTCAGAAATTAATTGCTATAGTTCACAAAACCTTTTGAATGTTCAACTGTAGTTCAGAAATCAGTTTCTATAGTTCACAAAACCTTTTGGATATTCAACTGTTGTGTAGAAATTAGTCGCTTTGGTTCGCAAAACCTTTTGGATATTCAACTGTTGATTAAAAATTGGTTGCTTTAGTTCACAAAACCTTTTGGATATTCAACTGTTGCTCAGATATTAGTCGCTATAGTTCACAAAACCTTTTGGATACTCAACTGTGGTTCATATATTAGTCGCTTTAGTTTCAGAAATTAATCGCTATAGTTCACAAAACCATTTGGATATTCAACTAGTGTTCAGAAATCATTCGCTATAGTTCACAAAACCTTTTGGATATTCAACTGTTGTGTAGAAATTAGTCGCTTTGGTTCACAAAACCTTTTGTATATTCAACTGTTGCTCAGATATTAGTCGCTATAGTTCACAAAACCTTTAGGATATTCAACTGTTGCTCAGAAATCATTTACTTTAATTCACAAAACAATTTGGATATTCAACTGTTCTTCAGAAATTAATCGCTTTAGTCCTCAAAACCGTTTTGAATATCAAAATCTTTGTTTGAATATTAGTTGCTTTAGTTCCAAGAACCTTTTTGGATATTAAACTTTATTCTTTATTTAGACTTTAATGCACAAAACCTTTTAGATATTAAAGTGTTCTTCATGGTTTAGTCGCTTCCGTTTAGGTCTTCGTAAATTAGTCCCCTTAGTTCACAAAACCTTTTTGGATATTAAACTCTTTATTCATAAATTAGTCGCGTTAGTTCACAAAACCTTTTGAATATCAAAGCGTTCTTCATAAACAGTCCTTTAAGATTAGTGTTTTTATACATTGAACGGCGTTGGTAATCTAAACACAAAGAGGAAGAAAACTTTATCGATTATCAACAAATTATCTTCCCTAATTTGTTTTGAGTTTCCTTAAAAAAAAATAGAGAGAGAGAGAGAGAGAGAGAGAGAGAGAGAGAGAGAGAGAGAGAGAGAGAGAGAGAGAGAGAGAGAGAGAGAGAGAGAGAAATCATATCTTTTCTTCATAATGCCAACTCCTCTACTGCCCCTACCACAGGGCTACCTCTGTAAAATGCAGCCCCGTGGTAACAGCAGATGCCCATCAGAGCTGCGTCACAATCGCTCGTCACAGGTTGTGGAAGAGCTGGGAGGATGGGCTGTGGCACTCCAGCAGTGCCCATAGAGCAACGTAATCCCCTTATTGTTTTCTTTTTTTTTATGTCGGCTACCCCCCAATGGGGGATACAGCCAAGGTAGATAGAAATTTTTTTTCTTTTTCAGTATGTTATCATATTAGAGTCATAGTTACGATTCATATTATTAATTTTATTAACTCAGTTTGATCATTTATTTTTTGAAAACGCGATTCCATGTAATTTTATATAGTCAAGATACATTATTCTAAACTAACTCAGTCCAAGACTTCAATGCATTATCCATCCTTATAACATTTCTCTCAACTAAAAACGTACCGATATTCATAAATCTAAATACATCAGCTTAATATATCTACATGTGTGTGCGTGCTTACCCAATTGCGTTTACGGGAAAGAGCCCTATGCTAATAACTCTCCGTCTCCTGATCGGTTCCTTTTTTACTGTCAATGAAACTTATCATATTTGTCCATGTAAGTATGAAAGCAGTTAGTGTGTGTGCGTGTTGTGTGTATGTGGGTATTTATGTGTGCGCAGCATTCTTCTTATAATAGAATTTCTAAACTAAGACTGTATTTAAGCTGAAATTTACTCATCAGAAAGTGAAAACACAAATTTCAACACCATTTCAGAAGTCTCACTGACTTCTGCAATTAAATTAATAATATTTTGAGAAGCGAATATAATATTTCTCTAATATTTGGCAACTTAAAAAGCTTATAATAAAAGATCTTTATTTACGCAATACAGGAATATTGTGAAACTGGGTCATGCCAGTAAAGAATAATTCATGATAATAACAATAGCGCGATATTTTTTTGTATATTTTTGT
>JAXCGZ010000056.1:47500-117500 GCA_037179515.1 Halocaridina rubra | reverse complement strand
CAATGTTGCAAATATGTTTTTGTTATCATCCGATATCACAGTGTCATGAGGAATTATATGAGAAGAATATATATATATATATATATATATATATATATATATATATATATATATATATATATATATATATATATATATATATATATAAATCACACCTGTTCACATTCACCGTATTACAATGCTAGAAAGACTAAGAACAATGTTCGTAGTTAGCATTGTTAAGGTATTAAAAAAATGTGAACTATTCTGAATGCAGTGTGTTCTGCTGTTTATTAACTATTCTGTGTGCTGGCCAGAAACATTCCGCAAATTCCATTAGGTTTTTAAAATAACATTCTTGCATTCACAAATATTGTTTAAACTTTCCCCGCTTTAATAATTAAATATATGTAAGCAACATATATTATTTCGATTTTACAGAGCCTTTCTTTCCACTTTTTTTTGTGTTTTTATATAACTTTTATCATGTAAAGTTATTTAGGATTTTTAGTAGGTGAACGACCATGCATATATTTTTTTAATCACAATGACAATTAATTTGTTTATTTTTGGTATTGCCTTTGCTTTTCTGTTATCAATTATTCAAGCACACTCCAAAATATTTTTATTTATTTAATTATTTATTTTTTTTATTGCTGTTGACTAAATAAGAAATGATAAAGCTATAATCGTGGATTTCTGCTCTAAAGGTACGTTTTGCTTGGTGCGATTATCGCTCAACGATGATCGTCAAACGACTGTCGAGGAACTAATTCTTTGTTTTTGAATGTTTTTTTTTTTTTTTTTTACCTCATGTCAGCTAATGAGTCTGTAAGAGAACACATTGGAGCATGATGTGCCAATGCTCTTATAGAAGATATAAGCAATAACAGAAAGTCCTATTCGTTCAGTCTGTCCTTTTCCTATTGTTAAACATTCTCTTATCTCTACCTGGGCCTTAAGCTTTTACTTTTCTTTGTCTCTGTTTTCTTGATGCCCGGGACAGTTGAATGCAATTTTCAAGCCTTTCCCGGTGTCACGCTCATTTAAAAAGAAAAAATCCTGAAGCTTGTACTTTTTCATCGTCTCAGCGTTTTCTTGGTGCCCGGGCCCGATGACGGCAATTTTCTAGCCTGTCTCGGTGTCACACTCATCAAAAAAAAAATGTTTCCACCATGTTTGAATTTACCTCAGTGTAGGGATATCAGCATTAACATTGCAGAATACAAAACATCATGTAATCGCCGAATCAATTTTGATAACTAAAATATTGTATCACAGCGGTAAAACTATCGACAGAAAGGTGGTAGAAAATGCTTAATTAATCCATAAATACCTTTAGAGGCTATAAAATTTTTATATCAGATTCTGAAAATTTTATTTGCCATTCGTTTATGTCAGAGACAATATAATTTTCAGTATAAGAAGGCTTTTGTCTCTCTAGCGAAATCTCAAGAAATATCTTGCCGAAAGAACCTTTGACGTTTTATTTCCTTTATACTCTAAATGTTATTGTGTTCTACATCGGATTCTTTTTCTGCATTTTGCAGGAAATATCTTCGGACACTGTGGTGGAAATTTTTCTTTTAACGCATCTCTCTCTCTCTCTCTCTCTCTATATATATATATATATATATATATATATATATATATATATATATATATATATATATATATATATATATATATCTCCCTCTCTCTCTCTCACTTAAGCGGAACCATTAATAAATACATATAATATTAAAAGCTATTTCAGATCTCTGTCTGATATTTACAAAAACTATGCTTGGCTTCTGATGGTGCCAAAATTGAAAGCGAACTCTCAAATTATGTTTATGGCAAATATTGGCATCCGTAACGCGGTTACCTAAGAGCCACGAAATCCAATGAAGTTCAGTATTTATGGCATTTTATGTGCCTACAAACGCCTCATATTGAGGGTCCATTTCCACAAGCATTGCAATTTACCTCATCCAAGTTCCTCCTCAAGAGTGCCTTTATGAGGGTCTCTCCTAATACAGATATGGCACAGGTGCCCATATCACCAGATCTTTTTAACGTTAACGAGAGACTTTGCAGTTTTTCCTAGTTTTAGGTGTCTATTATATGCAGGAGTTACTCGAATATATATATATATATATATATATATATATATATATATATATATATATATATATATATATATATATATATATATATATATATATATATATATATATATATAAAAGGTTGAAAAAGGCTCATTTCACCTTCCAAGCGCCATCATCGGCTCCACATATTCAGCTCCGAGATAACCATCAAAACTCTTCTCTCACATTACCGATCATACGTACATATTACTGTCGAGATGACTTTTGACACCCTGGTCTTAAATAGCCCTTAACCTCAAACCATTTTTCCTACGCCGTTTTAAACATGAACATTCGAAATATATCTAACTTTAGCTAGCTCCGTACCAACATTTACATTTGCCAAAGTTTCCTCTTAAGATTCGACAGTTTCAAATTACTTTTCTCACTTTATTTTTTTGTTTTTATTTATGTAATGAACGAAGCAATTAAAAAACGACTTAAGCTTAGAGAAAAACAAGTGAGTTTTTTTTCCATCTCGGGCAATGGCGAATGTTTACACAAATGCATTTCTTATTGTTCAGGTAAAATATGCACCAGAAGAAGAAAGAGGATAATTTTCCTTTTCTGACATTCTCTTGGAAGGAATTTACTACATCCCGCCAGGGATGTAGTTCGAGTTAAAGATGTAAATGTTGCTAATAGCCAAAGACACCACTCTGGGCTAGGAAATGAGAAAAAGAACTAAATTTTTGAAGAAATGTTCTCTCTGAATCTCAGTACAGTATACTTAATTTTTTCTTTCTTCATAATGCATATTTAAGATCACAGCGTTTGAGCTACGTATATATTGGCATACTGAAGATATCGCCAGCAAATTTGGTATCCCATTGATTTTATCCAAATGATATACATATTCATTCTTTTTTCCAATAAAAAAAAAACTTTACCTTGTAAACATGGCTGCCTGTAGATAGTGAGTCCCTCCCCAAAAACGAAAGGTAGTTGGTTGGCTCATGGCACAGCCGCCCGTTGCGATACTACAGCTGAAGGTTTTTTGAACTTGAATAGGTCTGTCCAGGACAGTTAGATGTTAATTCTTCCTTCAGTTAGGGTTCTTTTTCTATGCCTAAAGCTGCACTGAATATTCTTGGATATTCATTACTCATCTTTTATTATCCCTTCACATCTGACAAGTCATTATACTCTCCATCTCTGTTTCTCTTTACTTTCTGTATTTTTCGTGTCCAGGCCCGATGAGGGCTGTTTTATTTTATTATTTTTGGCCCGTCCTGGTGTCACAATCATAAAAAAAAGTGTCATTTATCATTAGCACCTATATAAACAAAACAAAAAAAGTTTCCATTGTCAGGTAGGCTTTTCAGCCTGTCAGTAGGATCAATCTGACAGCTGTTCTTGAGAAAGTGGGGTTGGGGAATTAAGATTGGATATCCCCTTCCCAACGTCCCACGGTGGTCTGAATCGAGCGTCTACCAACTCCGCAGTCAAGCACACTAACCACTACACCACCGTGGTCTCCCTAGCACCAATATCCTTCCCTTATTACCTCTCATGTTAAGGCCCGATTCTTAAACAGTGTAAACCTAGGAACCATATTGTTAGTTAGCTAGACACACACACAAATGGATATCATAAAAGCATCTGACGCGGTTCTGTGTATGGCTAGGATCCCACGTGGGATCATAGCCATACACAGTTCAAGGACCGTATGCTGTATAATTTATATATATATATATATATATATATATATATATATATATATATATATATATATATATATATATATATATATATATATATATATATATATACATACATAAGTTATTTTCCTAATATAAGGGAAGTGGCTGAGTCAAGGCATAATACTCTGACTCTCTGGGAGGAGAAAATACAGACGAGGGGATTCCCAGTCCCCTCCCCCGCCCCATTTAGGCGACTCTTACGACACACAGGGGATCGCGGAAGAGGTATTCTAGCCCTCTTCCCTCAAGAGGCATATATATATATATATATATATATATATATATATATATATATATATATATATATATATATATATATATATATATATATATATATATATATATATATAGTATGTATGTGTGAGCATAAAAAGGATGCCCAAATAACAGAAAATATAGTGGGTCTCTTTATTACGTCTCTACAGACTCTTTTAGATAAAAACACAAAACATATATATATATATATATATATATATATATATATATATATATATATATATATATATATATATATAAAATATGAGTTGAATACCTTGAGCCTCTCCCCTCTTGATGAAAGCCTGATTTTTTTTCTGAAGTTTGGGGAGAGAGAGAGAGAGAGAGAGAGAGAGAGAGAGAGAGAGAGAGAGAGAGAGAGAGAGAGAGAGAGAAAAAAAGAGAGAGAGAGAGAGAGAATATATATATATATATATATATATATATATATATATATATATATATATATATATAGATAGATAGATAGATAGATAGATAGATAGATAGACAAACAGAGTCTGTTGTGAGTAAACAGCTGTTAAAAACTGTCTCTCTTTTAATTTGGCTTGATATTGTAATTGCCCTTTGGGGACCATGGATAGTGCAGTGGTTAGAGCATTCAACTTGCACTGTAACAAACCCCTGTCCAAGCCCACCGCGGAGCGTTAGGAAGGTTCACCCATAATTCCTCAGATTGAGCCTGCTTGTGGTGTCCACCCTCATTTGAATGGGGATTAAGAATGGCTCATAAAAATGTAAATAAACAGACAAATTGTTATTATTATTATTATTATTATTATTATTATTATTATTATTAATTATTATTATTATTTTTATTATTATTATTATTATTATTATTATTATAATTGTTAGTATTGTTATTATTATTATTATTATTAATTATTATTATTATTTTTATTATTATTATTATTATTATTATTATTATTATTATTATTATTATTATTATTTTTGTTATTATTGTTATTATTATTATTATTATTAATATTATTATCATTATTATTATTATAATTATTATCCCCATAAATCTTTGAAAATCTGTAAATTCTCAGAGAGAAGGGCTGACGACTTGTGTGGAGGAATCCCCAAAGTAAGATTAGGAAAACGAAATAGGACAGATAAAGGAATGGAGAAAAACGAACAAGAAGGAATGTTTTAATCTTGAAAGGAATACCATGAATAGAGAAACCTTATACATGAAAGGGACGAAGCAAAAATATGATTTATCATCGTCCTCCCCTTTTGGATATTTTATGATAATTATATTCATACATTTAATTATCTATTATATTCATGTATATGCTTGTCAGTTCATTCATTACTTTACTTATTTATTGACTTACTTATCAGTTCATTCACTCCTTTACATATTTATTTAAATATTTACTTATCAACTCATCTGTCTTTATCTTTTGTTGGATCCCCTTGTGGGGGTTGCTAGAATACTTCTTCCGTGTTCCCTAGTGTGTCGTAAGAGTCGACTACATAGGCCGGAGCGTAGGGACTAGGTTCCTCCTCCTCCTCTGTATTTTCTCTTCCCAAAGAGTGAAGAGTATTTGCCTTGACTCAGCCACTCCCCTTATGAGGGCAAAATGGCTTTTGTACTCGTATATAGATAGATAGATTTTGTTGGAAAGACCGATTAAAGGAGTTTTATATCAACCTTTGTGGATTTTAAAGAAAAATAATGTTTTACAAGATTTGGAATTGCTACTAAAAGGAATTTCCGTCTTTCATGATATTCTAAGGCCGAGCGCGCCTTTCAGAATATATCTTTCCGCAGTGACCGCGTAATGGATGTTAAGAAATGGTGAGTCATGGCATATTTAAGTCTGAGTTTGTTGGTGGAATATATGAATTATGTTGATTTACAGCTCGGAATATATATATATATATATATATATATATATATATATATATATATATATATATATATATATATATATATATATATATATATATATATATATATATATATATATATATAAAATATGTCAATGGCTTTACAACCACTTTGCCGGATATCAGGAGAGGTTCCCTACCTATCCTCGTCATCTGTCTCGTATCACTCTTTCTTCTACTCTCAACTCCGATTTGCAGAGAATATCTAAGTGGGGCACTCAAAATTTAGTTAAATTAAATGCCTCCAAGACAGAGTTTCTGGCTATCTCTTTATCTTCTTCTCCTCCTGATAACTCTATTATCTTCGAAACTAACGAAATTTACCCTCTTAAATCTATCAACACATTAGGAATCCATATAGCCTTTAACTTGTCATGGAGGAATCACATAATCCAAAAATCTAAATCTTCATCCAAAAAATTGGGAGTTTTGTTTCGTGTTCGTCATTACTTTTCCTCTTTTTAGTTACTTAAAATTTATAAAGGTCTTATCCGTCCCTGCTTAGAATACTGTTCACGCATCTTGGGTGCTTCTTCTTATACTTATCTTCTTTATAGGGTTCAATCTGAGGCAGTCAGACTCATTAATGATCCATCTCTTACTTCTAATCTGGATTCTCTCTCTCTTCGCCATAAGGTATAATCCCTTTCTCTTTTCTATCGCTACTCCTTCCATCGCTGGTCTGATGAGTTGGCGAGTTGCATCCCTCCCCCACTGCCGAGG
Source organism: Halocaridina rubra (assembly GCA_037179515.1). NCBI lineage: Eukaryota > Metazoa > Arthropoda > Malacostraca > Decapoda > Atyidae > Halocaridina > Halocaridina rubra. The sequence goes on along the minus strand of JAXCGZ010000056.1, from coordinate 110,791 downwards.
CCGCGTAACACTCGCCAAGCGGGCTCATCTCACAGGTACTGTGTGGATATTTGTAGCTCGCGGATTGGTCGATGCAGCGACTGCTTTTTCCCATCTACCTCCAGACTCTGGAACTCTCTTCCTCCTTCTGTCTTTCGTAATTCTTACGACCTTTCATCCTTCAAAAAGCAGATCTATCGTCATCTCAGAGCCTAGTCCTTCTTATCTCTGGGTCCTCTGTTCTTTGACTGTTTTTTTCTGTTTGTCGTTTTCCTTTGTGTCACATTACCTCATATCTGCCTTGTCCTTAACCTTTTTCTTTTTCTTCGTCTTGGTATCTTCTCTTGCCGGGCCTTTATTGATAAGGGCAGTTTCTACCTGTCCCGGTGTCACACTCATAAAAGAAAAATTATTATTATTAGTAGTAGTAGTAGTAGTAGTAGTGGTAGTAGGTTTGTTATTATTATTATTATTATTATTATTATTATTATTATTGTTATTATTATTATTATTATTATTATTATTATCATTATTATTATTATTACTGTTATTATTATTATTATTATTATTATTATTATTATTATTATTATTATTATTATTATTATTGTTATTATTGATTTTATTATCATTTTTGTTATTATTATTCCCAGAAATTACTGTATTTTATAACCAAGTTTGGCATGGAAGGGTTTAGGCATAATCTACTTTGTGAGATATATTAAAGCTGTTTATATTAAAGGCTATGGAAAGCAAAAATATGTGTGTGCGTGCTTGTGTATGTATGTATACATGTACGTCTGAATGTATTTGCATGTCCGCTTACATAACTTTCTTGTATAGCATGGGTGTAATATTTTTTGTGTAACACGACAAACAGATGACCGATTTTTTTTTTTTATAATTTCTGTATAACAAGACATGCCATTTGCATAGTAGGTTGGCCCATGGCACCAGCCGCCCCTTGCGAAACTACACATAAAGGTCTATTGCATTTAAATAGGACTTTCCAGGACAGTTCGATATAATATCTTCCTTCAGTTATAGTTCTTATTCTGTGCCTACATCGAATATTCTTTGATATCCTTTACAACATCATTTATTAATCCTTCACATCTGACAAGTCACAACACTCCCCATCTGTTTTTGCTTATGGTTTCATCGCGCCTTGACCCGATGAGGGCAATCTTCTTTGCCGTGGCGTCACACTCGTAAAAAATGTTGTTGTTGTTCCGGTTTTGCGTCACGGACTCTCTTTTCTGCTAACGGCTAGGACGGTTGCCTTCTTGGGAAAGACTTGTTTTGGCAGATATAATCGCTACCCTGAGTGCATACCCTTACTAACCTCAGACCTTGACGGGGCGCGAACCCTCGACCCGACGCCTCAGAGTCGCGGACAATATATGATATTTAGAGTCTGAGTCGTCCGTGATCCTACTCAGGACAAGATAATCTGTATCTGTGAGAGATTTTATTTGGGACAAAGAGGATTATATATAATGCTCAGTGACGGTTTAGGGGAATTGGTGTCCAACCAACTTTTCCTTTCCCAAATAAATAAAATAAAATTCCCAGAAATCTCTTGACCGCCGCTTGGTGAAGCGCGATGTATCATTATTTTCGACATTTTCTTCTGCATTGCAATATTTCTGTTATTTGTAGAGAGAAAAACTACTAATAGCTTTTCATTATATTAAAAGTCGTACCAGGTTACGGAAGTTGAAACATTTTATGAATAGTAGTCGCCGTGGCTCAAGCGGTAGCGTCCGCGACTTTGAGGCGTCAGGTCGAGGGTTCGCGCCCCGTCACGGTCTGAGGTTAGCAAGGGCATGCACTCAGGGTAACGATTACATCTGCCAAAACAAGTCCTTCGCAAGAAGGCAACCGTCCTAGCCCTTAGTAGAAAAGGGTGTCCGTGACATAAAACCGGAGGAGGAAACATTTTATTAATGTATAAAAAGAGAAATGTCGAAACAGATAAAAAAATAATTTGATTTATACAGGCACTGTGGCACCCTAAAGATATATAGAAATGAAAAAAAAAATTATTCGCAATTATCTTTTTAAGTTGTAAATCTGTCAAAGAGTATATTAATATCATACAGCATCTTTTATCTACATACCTTCCGCAAAGGTAGAATTTGATAAATACGATATTTATAAAAATGATATTAAAAAAGCAGAAGAAGAATTTTAAGAATTTTGAAAGTTCTTAAAAAGTCATGAATACCTAATGTTTCTTACTTTGGTGAAAAACTTTTTTTTTTTTTTACTCTTTCTCAAAAGACAGACAACAAAGGAGTAATTTCTCTTATAGTCTCATATTCCAGCCAAAGTAGTTTTTTTTTCGTAATTATTCATAGAAAGTGGTATATATTAGAGACTATTTGAATAATTTTCTGATATCTCCTTTTCATTTGACTAATGCCTTTTTTGCAAAAGTGTTTTAATGCTATTATTATCTTTTATGCCATTACTGCTGAAGTTTTCGATGTATATAGCTTTTGTTACAACGTCTTCAAAAGAAGCACTTTTCCTGACTATTATAATTATGACTTCTAGTCTCTTCAGAACAAGTAGTCACCGTGGCTCAAGCGGTAGCGTCCGCGACTTTAAGGCGTCAGGTCGAGGGTTCGTGCCCCGTCACGGTCTGAGGTTAGCAAGGGCATACACTCAGGGTAACGATAATATCTGCCAAAACAAGACGTTGGCATGAAGGCAACCGTCCTAGCCCTTGGTAAGGGAGTCTGTGACGTATAACCGGAACAAATCTAGTATTGTTATTTAGAAATTTTTAGGCATAAACCGTTGTTATCCTACTCAGTGCAAACATTGGATAATATTAATACTATTAAGACCTCTCCACGAACTCAGCCATTACTAGCATTCAGTAGTCTCCGTGGCAAAATGGTAGCGTCCGCGACTCTGAGGCGGCAGGTCGAGGGTTCGCGCCCCGTCACGGACTGAGGTTAGTAAGGGCATACACTCAGGGTAACGATTACATCTGCCAAAACAAGTCCTTCGCAAGAAGGCAACCGTCCTAGCCCTTAGTAGAAAAGGGAGTTCGCGACGTAAAACCGAATCCATCCATCCATCCAAAGACATACATATTCCTCAAAAGTTTAACGTATGTGATTCTGTAAATCGACTTCCTCTTTATTGCACTCTGAGAGAGCAGGTTTAAGTGCGCTCTCTCTCTCTCTCTCTCTCTCTCTCTCTCTCTCTCTCTCTCTCTCTCTCTCTCTCTCTCTCTCACACACACACACACACACACACACACACACACACACACACACACACACACACACACATACACACACACACACACACACACACACACACACATTTTATTAATATTAAAGTGGAACCAAAATTTATATTTTGTTTGCCCTTTACGTTTTGGCAACCATTTTCTCTAAATTAATTGAGAAAGTTAAGAAGTGTGTAATTATTTAATCAACTTTTAAAGTTTCATTAACTTTACCTTGGATATCATCAATCATTGTAATTGGGTTCTATTTATTCTTGTAAGCAGTCCATTCTACCGACTTTTGTTGTTGTTGTTGTTCCGGTTTTACGTCACGGACTCCCTTTCCTACCAAGAGCTAGGACGCTTGCCTCCTTGCGAAGGACTTGATTTGGCAGATGTAATCGTTACCCTGAGTGCATGCCCTTGCTAACCTCAGACCGTGACGCGACTCTTTTGCTTCTTTCTAAAGCGCTCACTTTAACTTCTCATTCTCATTTTTACTTCTCAGTCTTTCCTTCATTCTTAATTATTTCTTTTTTTTTCTTTTCTGTGTCCGTATTAAACTCTGTTCCGGTTTTACGTCACGGACTCCCTTTTCAACCAAGGGCTAGAACGGTTACCTTCTTGCCAAGGACTTGTTTTTGCAGATGTAATCGTTACCCTGAGTGCATGCCCTTGCTAACCTATTACATATATATCTTGCATTCTCCTTCTCTCCTCATCTTTGAATGGTCTGTACACTACTTTATATATGATCCGGATTTTACGTCGCGGAATCCCTTTTATCTTAAGGTCTAGAGCAATACCTTCTTTCGAAGGACTATGATTTTGGCAAGTGCGATCGTTACCCAGTGCATGCCCTTGCTAACCTCAGACCGTGACGGGTCTCGAACAGACTATCTGACGAATCAAATTAGCGTGACCCACCAACCCGGCCACGGCGGCCACTCTATGCCCTACTTTAGCTAAAACTTTATAATTGTCATTATACATTTCCAGTTATTATAATATGAGTGTGACACCAGGACGGGCAAAGAAAATTTCCCTCGTCGGGCCTAGGCACGGAGGAAATATAGTCAAAGAAACAGATGGGGATTATTGTGACTTGTCAGATGTGAAGGGATAAGAAGAGATGTGTAATGAATATGGAAGCCTATCATTTGCGTATGACATTTTAGAACGCCATTATTAACATAATGATTAACCTTCTTTCCAGTCGCAACTTGAGAAATAATTCATTGGAACTAATTATGGCGACAAATATTTTCGCTTTTAATCCTAAAGGTACGTTTTGCTCGATGCGATTATCGCTCAACGATGATCGTTCATGGTTCAACGATGATCGTCGAACGATTGTCTATAGCGGTAGTCGCTCGTAGCAAAACATCCTCATTCAAAAACAAAGAATTAGTGCTCTGGACGATCGTTTGACGATCATCGTTGAGCCATGAACGATCATCGTTGAGCGATAATCGCACCGAAGAAGATAAATTGGATCATTTTAAAGCCATTTCAGGAGTTGGAATAGTTCTTATTGCCTTCTTAAGCGAAAGAAATAAGACTTAATGGTGGCTCTAAATTCAATATTTACTAACATTACTCGTAATGGAAGTTTTCAGGAATACATAATTCTGTTTTAGCTATATACATACATGCGTACGTACGTACGTACGTACATACATACATGCATGCATACATACATACATACATACATACATACATACATACATACATACACACAAAATACATACACACACATACATACATACATACATACATACATATATATATATATATATATATATATATATATATATATATATATATATATATATATATATATATATATATATATCTGTACTGGCCATATTTTGGTTTTGGCAAAATTTTTATGGCCGGATTCCTTCCTGCTGCCAACCCTCCCCATTTACCCGGGATTGAGACCGGCACCAAGTTGAGGCTGGCTTTGTTGGGTGATGAGGTATAGGAGAGGAACATATGGGGAACACTGGCCAGAATCATCGGCCCCACATAAAAGTGGGAAAAGATGTAGACGAGAAGGATATATATATATATATATATATATATATATATATATATATATATATATATATATATATATATATTATATATATATATATATATATACCTGTATTTGTATTGCATAAGTGATAGATCATGTTAATAAAATAAGATAGTAAAAGCTTAAATAAAATAAAAATATCATAATGTTTGTTATCTTGCCTCCAGCTTTTCCAGAAAAAGTCTGTGGAGAAAAAGTATTGGAAAAACTCACTTCATTGCCATTTCAGAGTTTCCTCAGATGCCAGCCCACATGTTTTTGTCCCAAGGCAATGGGAGGATTTACAATTTCTACATTATTATTATTATTATTATTATTATTATTATTATTATTATTATTATTATTATTATTATTATTATTATTATTATTATTATTATTGTTGTTGTTGTTGTTGTTGTTGTTTTTATTATTATTATTATTGTTGTTTTTATTATTATTATTATTATTATTATTATTATTATTATTATTATTATTATATATTATTATTACTATTATTATTATTATTATTATTATTATTATTATTATTATTATTATTATTAGAATACTTCCTCTGTGTTCCCCTGCATGTCGTAAGAGTGGACTGGATGGGGCGGAGCGAGGGGACTGGGAATCCCCCTTCTCTGTATTTTATCCTCCCAAAGAGTCAGAATATTTTGTCTTTACTCAGCCACTCCCCTTATAAGGGGAAAATGGCTCATATATATAAACAGATTATTATTATAATTATTATTATTATATTATGGAATGCTGTTTATACATTCTGAGTTTGTTGCCAGCGACCAAAGCACTCCACCTCGTCTAATATTTACTTATAATTGAATAATAGTTCTATTATATTATTTCTGCCTTTCATTATAAGCACTGTTATAGAGTTTGTTCCCTGCACAACAAGGAGAGGAACAAATTTTATACAGAAAGCCTGAAATTTTTCAGCTTTCGAGAATAATTATTAGTGTACTTCTATCTACCTTGGCTGTTTCCCCCTTTAATTGGGGGGGGGTAGCCGCATCAAAAAAGAAAACAATAAGGAGATTACTTTGCTCTATGGGCAATGACGAGAGAGCTAGCGACCGTTCAGATGGCACTGCTGGAGTGCCACAGCCCATCCTCCCGGCTATTCCACAACCTGTGTCGCTTCATAACTGCCAACTCCTCTACTGCCTCTACTTCAGGGCTACCTCTTAATGTAAGGCGCAGACCCGTGGTAACAGCAGATGCCCATCAGAGCTGCGTCACAATCGCTCGCCACTCATTCCTATTCCTAGCACACTTACTTGCTTCCCTCACATCCATCCTCCTATCATTTATTATCAATAGAAATTATTAATATTAATGATAGAAATATGTTTAAGGAAGATATTACACTTATTAGTGTAATATCTTCCTTAAACATATGTCTATTAATGGAATTCTGAGGTTTACTTATTAGATTAATTATGATTGACAGAGCCTTCCTGTAAATTACAATATATTACTTAAGTTGCTGTTGCATCAGTATCGTGAAGAAGGAAGGCTATAGTTTTCATGGAGGCCATCTGTATTCATAAAGTGGCCCTATCCATGAATTTGCAAGTACTAGGCAAGTGATGTTTTCTTGTGCCCGGGCCTTTATTGATTAGGGCAGTTTTTGCCTGTCCCGGTGTCACATATTAAAAAAATTAAAAAAATAAAATAAATATATATATATATATATATATATATATATATATATATATATATATATATATATATATATATATAAGTAGGATTTAGTTCTAGTTTGTGAAAATATTGTAGAGAGAAACGTTTGATAAAGAGAGGATCTCTTTGGTAAAGAGCCAGTACGTGCCGACCGTCGGCTTAAGGTTTTTCCCAATTCTTAATTGCTTTGGAGTGAACATTAACGATTGCAATAACTTCGAATTTCAGAGGAAAGGCAACCTAACTCTATTTAATTGAACTCTTCATAGAAATGAAGAAGAGGAGGAAAAACTTAATTAGAAAAAAAATATTTTTTAAAATGAATGTTTGCAATGTAATGCAAAATTATTTAATACTGTTATGTCGTGAATATTAATTTGTCCAGTGAAAATCTGCGAAGATTTCACCTAGAAAAGTAAAATTTTCCTTAACTAGACGTCCTCACATAATTGTCTTGAACAGTATTGCTTCTAATAAACGTGACCTGAATTTTTTAAAGTATAGGGGTATAATGTGAATGTGTGAAAGTTCAATATAATGAACAAAACTATATTTTTCTTCTTTCTTTCATCCCGGCTTTTTCCCATATGCATATGGGGCCGCTGTTTCACATTAGCCTCTTGAAGACTAGTGGTTTTACAACAGTCTATCATCATCCATCCTTTCCACATGGCCAAACCATCTCAGAACATTCATATCTACTCTGGCTGCAAATTCTCTCCTCACACCCGTTCTTGCTCTCACCACTTCTTGCGGAGAACTTTGGTTTTAGCAGGTGTGATCGTTACCCTAAGTGAATGTCCTTTCAAACCTCAGACCGTGACTGGTCGCGAATCCTCAACCAGACGACTCAAGATGGCGAGTGCTACCACTTTCCCGCGATGATTACATAGTAGTTCTATAATAAGTACATGATTAATTACTCTTTTAGCATCATGACAGTGATTAAAGGTATTTACTCAAGTCATGATAGTAATATTACTTGTGAATCCAGTTAATTTTAATAATTTAGACTTCCTACTGTTTTCTGTTGAAAAGCTAAGCACACAGTTATATTGGTCTCAACAGTAACCGTTTGACAATGAATGCTCTGTAGTTTATAATTACTCAATTGCAATTACGACTTTGTAATTGCTATCACTTTAATTGTCACCATTAATTGTGTGTGGAATGTGAACAACAATGCAACTGATGATATGCGAATCTTTTCATTTTTTCCACTGGAAATACTTTTTCATTTTTAATTAACTACTATTTCTAATTAAATACTAAGTAACGTGCCCTGATTTTTTGGGAAGAAATTATAAAGGTATGAGGCGCGTATTTAATTAGAAAATATGTTGAGTATCAGAGGCAAATAAATCTGAAAGAATGGTGATGCTTAATGAAGATTATTTTTTTTTTACTGAATATCTTAATATCTTAAATGCGATCCATGGGAATACTCTCGCGATAAGTATTTCAAATTAGGTTTAAAATAACATTGCCATATAGGAGAAAAATGCAATTTTTCTTTGATTAGAACTATAGTTTGCTACTACAGATAATTGAAATGGCTCTAACAGTAGCAATATTTAAGAAGTATCGTAATATCTTGTTCATTTTACGCAGATTTAATTCTCGGAAAAAATTAATCAGCCATTTTCTCGACATCAAAGATGTCATTCAAGCACATGTGAAGAAGTCTATGAACTCTAACTTCCTGTACATCAAAGATGTCACATTGTAAACATTTGTGCTGGTTAGTCTTTTCTCTTCCTCTATCAAAGACGATATCCATAAATTATCTCTTAGCAGGATATGAAATTTCTAAGAATTTGAGGCTAATTTTCGTTCATTGTGTTCTTTACCTCGTTTCATCTCCTTCTCCAACCTCATTTTTTTTCTGTGAGATCCGGGTATCACTTAAGTCTCAAAAATCACTCTCTGAATCAGTAATAGAATAACACAATGAGTGCAAGATATTTTTTTACCCCTCTGGAAGTGGATCTTTCTCCTTCTCCAACCTCATGAGATCCGGGTATCACTCAATAGTCTCAAAAATCACTCACTGAATCAGTAATAAAATAACACAATGAGTGCAAGATATTTTTGACCCCTCTGGAAATGGAACTTCTTAATCATCTTTTCTTTTTCTTCTCCTGGGAGTGTTTTCATCTCCCTCTCCAACCTCATTTTTTTTCTGTGAGATCCGGGTATCACTCAATAGTCTCAAAAATCTCTCACTGCAGCAGCGATAAAATGTCGTGATGAGTGCAAGATATTTTTTGACCCCTCTGGAAGTGGAACTCTCTCCTTCTCCAACCTCATGAGATCCGGGCATCACTCAGTAGTCTCAAAAATCGCTCACTGAATCAGTAATAGAATAACACAGTGAGTGCAAGATATTTTTTGATCCCTCTGGAAGTGGATCTTCTTAATCATCTTTTCTTTTTCTTCTCCTGGGAGTGTTTTCATCTCCCTCTCCAACCTCATTTTTTCTGTGAGATCCGGGTATCACTTTAGTCTCAAAAATCACTCACTGAATCTGCAATAAAATAACACAGTGAGTGCAAGATATTTTTTTACCCCTCTGGAAGTGGATCTTTCTCCTTCTCCAACCTAATGAGATCCGGGTATCACTCAGTAGTCTCAAATATCACTCACTGAATCAGCAATAGAATAACGCAATGAGTGCAAGATATTTTTTGACCCCTCTGGAAGTGGGACTTCTTTATCATCATTTTCTATTTCCTACTCCGTGGAATTGTTTTCGGCAAAATATGCGTAATAGCCCCAACTCTTCCCCGAGAATTTGTGTATATACGCCATTGCAGCGGTTCCTAATGTCAAAAAAAAACTGAAAAAAATATCAAGATATGAGAACGTAGAACATTTGAAAACTACTTGAAAGTGTTCGCAGGCGCCATTGTCTGAGGTTAGAAAGAGCATTCACTCAGGGTAGCGGTTACACTTTCCAGAATCAAAGTTTCTTTGCAATAAAGCACCGTCCTAGCCCTTAGTAGGAAAAGGAGTCTCTGACGTAAAGCCGAGCACTTAGAAAGAGCATTCGACTCAGGGGTAGCGGTTACACTTTCCAGAATCAAAGTTTCTTTGCAATAAAGCACCGTCCTAGCCCTTAGTAGGAAAAGGAGTCCGTGACGTAAAGCCGAGCACTTGAAAAGAGCGAACGATAATGGAGTGCAAGGGATGAAAAACAAAATGTGGTGTTGTCGGTCATTTCTGACAGATGGGGTTGAGAGCTGTCAGTGTAACAAAAAAAAGACTGTTGCGGAATTTAATCATAGGTTTGTCTGTTCTACAACTGTCTGGTTGAAACTGGTGGTGACAGGAAAAAGGACTGTCCATTTATGGAAAACATAAAATGGCAGAGACTGTATCTGGGGAGTTCAGTAAGCTATGAGATGGCTTTACTGTATAAACTGTTTGTGTGTGTGTGTGTGTGTGTGTGTGTGAGAGAGAGAGAGAGAGAGAGAGAGAGAGAGAGAGAGAGAGAGAAGAGAGAGAGAGAGAGAGAGAGAGAGAGAGAGACCTCCAATTTAGAGATTATTTTTTGTAAAATTAATAAGCACACACAAATATATATATATATATATATATATATATATATATATATATATATATATATATATATATATATATATATATATATATATATATATATATATATATGGAAGCGAGGGAGTAAAGCCAATAAGTACAGGATGAATGTAAGAAACTTTTCAATTGAGATCCCAAATATAAAAAGTCAGATAATTTATTTAAAGGGAAAAAATCTGAAAGATGACACTATTGTAAGGAATGAGTAGTCATTGATTAGCATTTAATTAAATTAATCAAATTGAGATACAGCATGAGTAAAATAGCAAAATATTAGACGGAAACAACGCAAAAAGGGATGTTGTAGGCTAGAGGTACATTTTGCTCGGTGCGATTATCGCTCAACGATGATCGTTCATAGCTCAACGATGATCGTCAAACGATTATTCTTTGTTTTTGAATGGGGCTGTTTTGCTTCGGCAGTCGCTCGAAGCAATGCAGCCCCATTCAAAAACAAAGAATTATAATCGTTTGACGATCATCGTTGAGCCCTGAACAATCATCGTTGAGCGATAATCGTACCTTTAGACTGGAGTCAAAAGAGCGACTAGATTAAAACAATTTTTTATGCTGTGAGAATCTCATTTTTGTTCACATGGGAAAAGTATATTGACTTTAAAAAGTAATCTAAGTAATACGTTCTCTGTTCAGTCTTCCGTAAACCTCTATGGGAAAAAAAAAAAACTTCATTACCTATGGAAATATATGGAATGAAATGTTTGTGTAGGCTGAATTTGTGAATTCTTTAGGGAAATGGAGAGTAAATATATGAGATTCCTATGTACATCAGAAACTGGATTATATATTTTTCTTATTTACTGTTAAAAAAAAAAGAAAAAAAAATCTTTCAGTTCAGGATATTAGTTACACTAAAACGATAAGATTCAGCTTCGAACTTGACTTTACAAGTAGGATTTTACAATAATTACTTTTTTTTTTCTTTTTTTTTTCTTTTTTTTTATGATTGTGACACCAGAACGGGCCCCCCCCCCCCCCAAAAAAAAAACAGCCCTCATCGGGTCTGGGCTCGAAGAATACATATGGTAAAGAGTAACAGAGATGGAGAGTGTAATGACTTGTCAGAAGTGAAGAGATAATAAGAGGTGTGTAATGAATATCCAAGAATATTCAATACTGATGTTAGCATAAAAAAAAAAACGTACCTGCAGGAAGACTTAACATCGAACTGTCATGGACAGTCCTATTTAAGTTGGTAAAAATCCTTCATCTGTAGTATCGCAACGGGTGGCTGGTGCCATGGGTCAACCTACTACACGTTTGTATTAGAATAGGATTTATTCATTCTTCTAGGCCTAAATTTCCTTAGTGTTCTGACTTACAACAGTTTGGCGTTTTATATTAACATTTCCTTACTTTTACTTTAGAAAAATGGTTTAATATTTAATAGTGTTCATCATATTATATTCGAATTAAATTTATATATATATATATATATATATATATATATATATATATATATATATATATATATATATATATATATAAATATATATATATATATATATATATATATATATATATATATATATATATATATATATACACAGTTATTAAATGTAATTTTTTAACAACATTGAAGTAATTTCAGTTTAATTATGAATGTTGTCTGAGTCAATACGATAAAAGTTCATATTAACATCTGCCGTTATGTTAACTTAATACAATATTATTATAAAAAAAAACTCTAAGCAGTATTGATATACCATTACTCTCGGTCAGCTGGTATGGAATTAGCATAATTAATATATAACTTTAATTCTTCTCCGATTAACATATTATTGTATCAAATGCATAAAAGAAATGTCATGAATATCTGTCACATACATAAATAGGGTAGGTGGCATGTATAATTATATAATGAAAACGCATTCAAATGCATTTTCCGGGCTCCTAATGAATTATGTATCAATAATTGAGTGTGATGTACAGGTGTGAAAAATATATTCTATTAGATTTAAATTCCATTGGACTTAATCCCATTTACACCCTCTGTAATTAGAATAATGGCCACTAATTAAGTTCCCCTTTACATATTGTAGTAATTATCAACTGCATCCATGTATATTTTATTCAAAAGAGGTGTTTTCCCTGAATAGATATCGCACGAATCGTAGTCTATTTAAGTGTTTCAATGATTTAATTAGTTCTGTTCATCGGGTAGGCTCACAATTTAATAGTAATGGCTCAAATAGTATTGCCTTTAGCATAATATGTTCGTTCTGGTTTTACGTCACGGACTCCCTTTTCAACCAAGGACTAGGACGGTTGCCTTCTTGCGAAGGACTTGATTTGGCAGATGTAATCGTTACCCTGAGTGCATGCCTTTGCTAACCTCAGACCGTGACGGGTCGCGAACCCTCGACCTGACGCCTCAGAGTCACGGACGCTACCGCTTGAGCTACGGTGACTACTGCCTTTAGCATAAAATAACTATTAAGTACTATCAAGGGAGAGACAGTATTCAAGTTTGTGAAAGTTCAAGGGGTTATGAGTGCACCACACCATTCGATGCGTGACGACCATGCTGTACTTACTACAAGTTAATTAAATGGACATGATTCTCTCTCTCTCTCTCTCTCTCTCTCTCTCTCTCTCTCTCTCTCTCTCTCTCTCTCTCTCTCTCTCTCTCTCTCTCTCTCTCTCTCTCTCAGTATTTTCCCACTTTAAACCGATGCTCATATAACAGAGTTTAATAATATCTATTATTGCATATGTATTCTTCCTTTCTTTCTTTCCTCTCACAGGTAGGCTTTTTAGCCTGTCAGTGAGGAGCATATTCTTCCGTTGATGCTCCTATTGGGTTCACTTGCAGGGAAATACAATGTCCGGCTTGCAAGGCCTGTCGACATCGGTTTTTGGTCCACGGCTCTCAAAAATTTAAGAGCTACCCTCATCCGGCACCTGAGGGACGCGCCCAGTATTTATGCGATACTTAATAAAATAAATCACGTAAGAAAAACTGTGTTAGTGAATAAGAGAACGCGAGTGTGTATATACTCGCATGTATAAATATTCAACTATGCTCATGGCAGTGCCGAAATTTAACTTTTCCCGTCCAATTCGGTTTCTAATGATGATTTCATACATTTAGGTTTTGTGTTATGAACAACATCTAGATTCAATTTCTGTAGTTTCATCTTCATGCACGAAAGACCAAACTAGAATATTAAACTTTCAGTCAACTTGTGGATTTGTCTGTCTTGCTGTCAGCTTAAGTTTAGGTCCATTTGTCATCGTTTGTAGTGCAGTCTCTAAATCCTCAAATCTTTAGTTTCATCTATTAATTTTTCTGTCTATCTATCTATATGTCTATCTATCTATATGTCTGTCTATCTATATGTCTATCTATCTATCTGTCTATATATCTATATATCTATCTATATATTTGTCTATCTATCTACCCACATATATAAGGCTTTTTCACGAGAAGATTATGAATGTTGGAAAAATATTCACTGCGAAGGAAAAAACCCAAAGTAACGGATTATCTAAGAGCTTACAAGTATATTTATGTACCAATTATCACTTGCTTCGTGTGTGTGTGTGTGTATGTGTATGATTACCTAATTGTACTTACGGGAGAGAACCCAAAGCTCGTATCTTCCCGTCTCCTGATCGGTTCCATTTTGTACTTAGTGTGTGTGTGTGTGTACACTCTATCGATTAATTTATTATTTACTTCAACTGAAATACACATGGAGTTATCATGTTGTTTTGAATGTTTATGCAAAAAATTTTATTGTCTCATGTTTATGGATTTGCTTTGGAGAAATATATATATATATATATATATATATATATATATATATATATATATATATATATATATATATATATATATATATATATATATATATATATATATATATATAAAGATTGGTAATTTTCCGATAATTATGTAATTCAAGTTATTATAAGTGATTAAAGTTTTATGATGATCTCAATCTCTACTAAATCTCTCTCTCTCTCTCTCTCTCTCTCTCTCTCTCTCTCTCTCTCTCTCTCTCTCTCTCTCTCTCTCTCTCTCTCTCTCTCTCTCTCTCTCTCTCTCTCTCTCTCTCTCTCTCTCTCTCTCTCTCTCTCTCTCTCTCTCTCTCTGATCACGTGACTCCCCTCTTTGAGAGATTGGGTTGGCTAAGGATGGACATGAAGTTCATATATAATATTTGTCTTTTAGTTTTTAAAATAAATCATGGAATATTACCGGAATGGCTCTTCTCATTGCCAACAGTTAATCAAGTAAGTATCAATAACGTCAACACCAGATATCAGAATTCTTTTTACGTGCCCAGAACTTCCACTGATATTGGGGCAAGAGCCTTAAATGTAATGGGCCCCAGACTTTGGAACTCTTTACCCGCAAACTTAAGAAGCTGTCAAACATTACCCTCACTTAAATCTCATCTTTTAAATCACCTACTTAATAAGTGATTTTAGTCTCATTATTATCCTCCCATTGGGTAGACGAAGTGTACGTATGCTTATTTTAATGTGTAAATATTTTGATTTTGTGCTTTGCAAATTTCATTTGTTTTATTTTGACATTTTACATTGTAATTTGTAATTAGATTAATTATCATGTAATAGCCATTTTTGATGGAATAAAGTTTCTGACTTTGACTTTGACTTTGACTCTCCCTCTTTCATGAAAGATCAACAATGTTTTATTTCAAACTGTTTATTAAATGTTTCATTTTAAGTTCTTTGTGGTTTGTTGCATTGATATAATTTGCCTAGGTACAATAATAAAAAATAAAAAAAAAATTATGAAATGTATATGTCCGTTTGCCCCTTTCACATAGTCACACCCTGATAGTTGGCTTAGGGTGTCCGGACATCTTGGCTCTGGACAGTCCGCCCCGGACAGCTACCCCCATACAGTTTTCGTTTTTGCACAGTTTTCGCTGATTTTTTTTATTTTTTTTTTTTTACATTCGAGTTAAAGTCTTATTAATGTACAGCTTTCGTTTGAAATTTTGTTAATTTTGCACATTCCATCTAAATATCTGTAAATGCAGTTTGCGATGAAATTTTGTTAAAATTACATATTTGGGTTAAATGTAATTTACAATTGCACAGTTTTCGTTGAAATTTCGTTCACTGCACATTTTTTCGCTAATATTCATGAGAATTGCACATTTTCCGTTCATATTTCTATATAATTGAAAACTGGTGGAATTTTCGAAGGAGAATAGGAAGTTGATTTAATGGTTTCCTTAATTTATTACAGAAGAAAATTGCTAATCAAAACTACTGTTATTTCCACATATTCAATTACATCGTAACTTTATCCTGTGCAATAATTAATTATTATCTTTATATCAATTATTAGGTACAGTTCATAGTCATTTTATGGTATTTTAGATCATTAAAAACGTGTTATTGGGGTATTCAGACATTTTATTCCAGTTACCTCAATAATTTAACGTTTTCTTTGATTACTATAGTAAACGTTTTCTTTGATTTCAAAAACCCCCTCTAAAGAGAATATGGAAATCCCCCAACCCAACCCCTCCATGGAACAAAATTTATATTTTTATTTATTTATTTATTTACGTTTTGAATAAATAAAACTAACATATAGGAAATTTAATGCTTCGAAACGTAAAATAGCAAGATTTACAATAATAATTACTGAAACAATACGAATTTGTGATGAAAGTAAAAGACGAGAACAATGGTAGAGAACTTCAGGTAGACCTCAATAGTCTGCATGAGTGGTCAGAAATGTGGCTAATGAAATTCTGGTCATCAAAATGTAAGATAATGAAAATGGGCACAAGTGCGAGAAGGCCCAAGCTTTGATACTCAATAGCATGAGTAGAACTTCAAGAGACAGAGAATGTGAGAGAGATCTAGGAGTAAACCTACTGCCTGATTTGTCTCCGAAAATGTATATGAATGGCATAAGAAGGACTGCATTTACTTTCTTAGCATATGTAAGGATAGCCCTCAGACACATGGACAAGGGAATGTTCAGAAATATTTATGTTACTTATCTTGAAATCCACACTTGAAAAACATATAAATAAGGTAAGAAAAAAAAAAGCTCAAAGACAAGCCACGAAACTGATGCCAGGAATACACAATTTCGGTTGTGAGGAAAGGCAGAGTGAATTAAACTTACCATCACTCGAAGCTAGTAGACTGAGGGGAATATGGTAGCGCTTTTTAAATTCTTTTGTGGATTTTACAGAGTGGATTGGGATCGGTGTGTTGATATGTCTGGCTCTAGAACTAGAGGTCATAGTTTGAAGCTTCTTAAGAAAACTGCTTTGCAGGAGGTAAGGAAGTACTTTTTTGTGTAAGAGTAGTTAACGATTGGAATTCGCTGAACCAGGAGTTATTTAATACTAACTCAGCTCATAGTTTTAAGGACAAATATGATAAGTACCACTGAGTATAAAAATCGATCCGACCAGGAGACGGGGAGTTATAAACATAGGGCTCTTTCCCATAAGCGCAATTAGGTAATTACACAAACATGGCTTCAGAGAAGGTAGATCAACAGTAACAAACTTATTAGAATTTTATGATGAGGTAAGCCAAATCTTACAGGAAAGAGAGGGCTGGGCAGATTGCATATTCCTAGACTTCCAGAAAGCGTTTGACACTGTTCCACATGGGAGACTTATTAGGAAGCTGCAATCAATGGCTAGAATAGGTGGAAATGTTTTGGAATGGATAAAAACTTACTTAGAAGGAAGGGAACAGAGGGTTAGAGTAAGACACTCAGTGTCTGAATGGAGAAGAGTTAGTAGTGGAGTTCCACAGGGTTCAGTTTTAGGGCCACTTTTGTTCCTTGTATATGTAAATGACCTACCAGAGTCTGTAAATTCATTCATGAATATGTTTGCAGATGATGCAAAGATTGTGAAGAAAGTAAAAAACGAGAACAATGGTAGTGAACTTCAGGAGGATCTAAATAATCTGCATGAGTGGTCAGAAAAGTGGCTAATGAAATTCAATACTTCAAAATGTAAGGTAATGAGAATGGGTACAATGGCAAGAAGGCCCAAGCTTGACTACTCGGTGGCTGGAGTTCAACTTCAAGAGACAGAAAATGAGAGAGATCTAGGAGTAAACATACTGGCAGATTTGTCTCCAGAAATACATATAAATGGCATAGTAAGGGCAGCATATGCATTCTTATCAAATGTAAGGGTAGCCTTCAGGCACATGGACAAGGAAATGTTCAGAAATATTTATGTAACCTATGTGAGGCCAAAACTCGAATATGCAGCCCCCTTTTGGAATCCGCACTTGAAAAAGCACATAGCTAAGCTTGAAAAAGTTCAAAGACATGCCACGAAACTGGTGCCAGAAATACGCAATCTCAGTTATGATGAGAGGCTGAGGGAATTAGACTTACCATCAGTCGAAGCTAGAAGAGTGAGGGGGGATATGGTGACAGTCTTTAAATTCCTTCATGGTTATGATAGAGTGGATAGGGATCGATTTTTTGATATGGCTGGCTCTAGAACTAGAGGTCATAGTTTGAAGCTTGGTAAGAAAACTTCTTTGCAGGATGTAAGGAAATACTTTTTCAGTGTAAGAGTAGTTGATAATTGGAATTGGCTAAGCGAGGAGGTAGTTAATGCTATCTCAATCCATAGTTTTAAGGACAGGTATGATAAGTATCACTAAGTCTAAAATGGAACCGATGAGGAGACAGGAAGATACGAGCTTTGGGCTCTTTCCCGTAAACACAATTAGGTAATCACACTTAGGTAATCACACAGCTATGTGAGGCCAAAACTCGAATATGCAGCCCCCTTTTGGAATCCGCGCTTGAAAAAGCACATAGCTAAGCTTGAAAAAGTTCAAAGACATGCCACGAAACTGGTGTCAGAAATACGCAATCTCAGTTATGATGAGAGGCTGAGGGAATTAGACTTACCATCACTCGAAGCTAGAAGATTGATGGGGGATATGGTGACAGTCTTTAAATTCCTTCATGGTTATGATAGAGTGGATAGGGATCGATATTTTGATATGGCTGGCTCTAGAACTAGAGGTCATAGTTTGAAGCTTGGTAAGAAAACTTCTTTGCAGGATGTAAGGAAATACTTTTTCAGTGTAAGAGTAGTTGATAATTGGAATTGGCTAAGCGAGGAGGTAGTTAATGCTATCTCAATCCATAGTTTTAAGGACAGGTATGATAAGTATCACTAAGTCTAAAATGGAACCGATGAGGAGACGGGAAGATACGAGCTTTGGACTCTTTCCCGTAAACACAATTAGGTAATCACACTTAGGTAATCACACAGCTATGTGAGGCCAAAACTCGAATATGCAGCCCCCTTTTGGAATCCGCGCTTGAAAAAGCACATAGCTAAGCTTGAAAAAGTTCAAAGACATGCCACGAAACTGGTGTCAGAAATACGCAATCTCAGTTATGATGAGAGGCTGAGGGAATTAGACTTACCATCACTCGAAGCTAGAAGATTGATGGGGGATATGGTGACAGTCTTTAAATTCCTTCATGGTTATGATAGAGTGGATAGGGATCGATATTTTGATATGGCTGGCTCTAGAACTAGAGGTCATAGTTTGAAGCTTGGTAAGAAAACTTCTTTGCAGGATGTAAGGAAATACTTTTTCAGTGTAAGAGTAGTTGATAATTGGAATTGGCTAAGCGAGGAGGTAGTTAATGCTATCTCAATCCATAGTTTTAAGGACAGGTATGATAAGTATCACTAAGTCTAAAATGGAACCGATGAGGAGACGGGAAGATACGAGCTTTGGACTCTTTCCCGTAAACACAATTAGGTAATCACACTTAGGTAATCACACAGCTATGTGAGGCCAAAACTCGAATATGCAGCCCCCTTTTGGAATCCGCGCTTGAAAAAGCACATAGCTAAGCTTGAAAAAGTTCAAAGACATGCCACGAAACTGGTGTCAGAAATACGCAATCTCAGTTATGATGAGAGGCTGAGGGAATTAGACTTACCATCACTCGAAGCTAGAAGATTGATGGGGGATATGGTGACAGTCTGTAAATTCCTTCATGGTTATGATAGAGTGGATAGGGATCGATATTTTGATATGGCTGGCTCTAGAACTAGAGGTCATAGTTTGAAGCTTGGTAAGAAAACTTCTTTGCAGGATGTAAGGAAATACTTTTTCAGTGTAAGAGTAGTTGATAATTGGAATTGGCTAAGCGAGGAGGTAGTTAATGCTATCTCAATCCATAGTTTTAAGGACAGGTATGATAAGTATCACTAAGTCTAAAATGGAACCGATGAGGAGACGGGAAGATACGAGCTTTGGACTCTTTCCCGTAAACACAATTAGGTAATCACACTTAGGTAATCACACAGCTATGTGAGGCCAAAACTCGAATATGCAGCCCCCTTTTGGAATCCGCGCTTGAAAAAGCACATAGCTAAGCTTGAAAAAGTTCAAAGACATGCCACGAAACTGGTGTCAGAAATACGCAATCTCAGTTATGATGAGAGGCTGAGGGAATTAGACTTACCATCACTCGAAGCTAGAAGATTGATGGGGGATATGGTGACAGTCTTTAAATTCCTTCATGGTTATGATAGAGTGGATAGGGATCGATATTTTGATATGGCTGGCTCTAGAACTAGAGGTCATAGTTTGAAGCTTCGTAAGAAAACTTCTTTGCAGGATGTAAGGAAATACTTTTTCAGTGTAAGAGTAGTTGATAATTGGAATTCGCTAAGCGAGGAGGGAGTTAATGCTATTTCAATCAATAGTTTTAAGGACAGGTATGATAAGTTTCACAAAGTACAAAATGGAACCGATCAGGAGACGGGAAGATACGAGCTTTGGGTTCTTTCCCGTAAACACAATTAGGTAATTACACACAAACACGATAGGGAAGAAATCAAACTATTAATATGCTCTACAATCTGATCTCCGTCAAAAGGCAACGTGACTAAAATATAGAATATTAAGGTATAATTTTGAAAATTAAAAACAAAATAGAAATCTTATCAGTATAATTTTGAAAATTAATAACAAAATAGAAATCTTATTAGTAGAGAATATTCTGGATTTTCAATATTCGCTTGGTAATTTCACAATTTATTTTTCTTTTACTTCTCTATAATCCATATAAATATTTACACCTAAATGTGTAATATTTGTATCTTTGCTTTTCTCATATTCATAAAAAGATCCGATACAAAGGCTCCGTCACCCAAAAGGTATAAGAAAATATTAAAAAAGAATAGTGTTGATATGGAACTGTTCAGTATTAATAATAATCTGTTTGTATTTGTATTAATAGTTCGAATGTATTTATTTTATAAATAAACTTAAATTCAAAACATTTATAGTTGAAAGCTTATAATTATATACTGTTTATATTGTAACTTAAGAATTAAACTAATATTTATCATAAGAAACTGTTCCAAAGAATCACTCTCATTCTTTGCATAATATAAGGAAATACAAATTACAGCCGGATATAAATGTTGAAAAAAAGCTTCTGCTAGGTGATTGGTCCCTCGAGCTTTCATAATTTCAACTCTTGTATTTTATTATTACATTTTTATAGTTTACATTCACAGAAGGAGAAAGATTAGGTAAGGAGGTCTTGGTGTGAAAAAAAATGTAAATTTTATTTTCTCACCCATGAGTGAAATGGTCTAAACCAAACCAATCCTAAGTTAACAAATTTCAAGATATTTTCGTAATAAGAGGTGTGAGAACCTTTAATAAACATTTTGCAATCGACTCACGTTCAACCCTTATGGCTGGGCGCTAGCAAGGGTATCCAGCCTTAATTACACAACTTAAAATGTCGGGATAATATATTTTACAATATTTTCATAAAGATAACTGTAGTAACTTAGAAAGTAAGCAAGTAGCGGAACACCTACAGTTTAGCGGGGCATACCAATGTTCAAAACATACCAATAGATGGCGATAGGCTCTTACTAGAGAACTGGCGGATGAACACACAACAAAAATGGTGACAATAGGCTTACGAAGCAATTTTTTACTATCCTAACTTAAAATACCTAACCTCTTAGCCAGGGGGGCTTCGTCCCCCTGGGACCCCCCATCTAACTATCCTAACTAAAAATACTTACCTAACCTTCAATCGAACTACTTACCTGAGTGGAGGGATGAGGTCGTTGAGCGGAATGGCCCACTAAACTGTAAACTACTCCAAGTGTTGCTTCATTCCAGTAAATGTTTTAGTTTTCCTAGAATAATGTATTGTACCTCGTTTCCTATATATTAAGAAATTGTAAGAAGAAGAATTATGAGTTGTCGGAACCTCGTTTTACACGTTCGGAGTTGGGTGCTGAAATTTGTTACTGATGTATTATTGGATTTCCCGGTATCGAATATATACTACAATTAGAGGGAAGTTATTTCTCTGGTTTGGTTTAGTAGGTCCCATTTATATGTACAAATATTTGCTAACCTTGGTGTCTAGGAATTTTTTTTTTTTTTTTTTTTTTTTGGGGGGGTAATCCTGTACCTAACCTATTCCCCGACACCTAACCATTTACTATACGGTACCATATGGTAATTTGGATATTTCTAAGCTAGGATGTTTATTTATGAGATGTATAATTATTTATGTTTTCCGTTGGAGTTATACCAATTACAGACTTTAAAAAGTAATTGAAGCAGTTCTGTTGACCATGAACTTAATGCAAAGCATCAGTATCATATTAGATATGTTCCATTAGTATCAGATCATACAGGCATACTATATGTAATTTTTCGCCATATTTTTTGCTCTATTTTTATTTCAATATGCAATTTTCCCTCTGTATAGTCATATTCTTACAGTAATTCACCGGGGCAAAGTGGTAGCACTTGCCACTTTGAGTTTTCAGGTTTTGGGTTTGCGGTCTGCCAGGTCTGAGGCTAGAAAAGGCATTCACTCAGGGTAACATTCACACCTGCCAAAACCAAAGGTCTTTGCAAGAAGGGGAATTGTAACGTAAAACTGATCACGTATATTCTTACAGTATACTTTTTCATTACGGTCTCTACATTTCTTATCTGATGATTTCAGAATGGGAAAAGTATTTTCAACACTGGGTAGGAAAGCTACGAAGCCTATTCGTGATTATAACATCGAGGAGAGAGCACATAGAGCCATCACCAAACCAAATCGCCCTTCCGCACCAAGACATCCAACCACAGTTCAGCTAATAGAAGAATCAATTAAAAGTAAGTTCTCTTTATATTATAATTAGTTGACAAATGTCATTCTTCTTACAGCAAGCAGTTAGTTTATATATATATATATATATATATATATATATATATATATATATATATATATATATATATATATATATATATATATATATATATATATATATATAATATATATATATATATATATATATATATATATATATATATATATATATATATATATATATATATATATATGGCCCCATTCCCCCTTGTAAGGGAGGTGGCCATGTAATATTATAGTTTATGGAAAATAGAAACCCACAGTAGAGTTCGTTTTATTTAATAGCTGCATATTATGGGACCATAGTGTGGTTGATTTTAACAGTGTACTATATCATCTTCAAGTTATATTGTTGGGTCTTTTTCTTTAACATTTATGTTACCAATTTACTCGCTTTTATTACTATAACCTGTTTATAAAACATTTTCATTGTGAAATAATTTTATGATAAAAATATTATAAAACTGATAGTGCTTGGCTAAGGGAAATGATGGCTTGATCAGAGTTAGCAGTTGGGGTAGCTAAAGGCTGTATAGCTACAGGAAACAGCATAACAGAATTGCTTTAAAGTTCTTACTTGCCAATAAACTTCTCAGTTACTAAATGGCACAGGTAATTATGTTAAGGTTATAGGCAGTCTTTGATCCTTTTGCTCGCAGAAAAATATGAAGTGACATTTCAGCTTTTTATGAATGGATTTTCGTTTTCAGATCAACCTGAAGAACTAAGACACAGTCTGAAAGAGAAAGATCTCCAGCTTTTAAAAAGACTTGAAGATGTGTATGTTACTTCTGAGGATGTCTCTGTAAGTACTACATTTAAATAAGGAGCGAATTTGGTTGCAACGTAGAGTAAACAGGTGCTTTTCTCAAGATTATAGCAATAACTATAAATATATTTTTTGCCTTTGTGCTTTCACCAATGCTCCACACTTTGATAACCCTGACATGAACAAAAAGTTGGTAACACAAAAGCAAACATAACTCTTTGATCTTCTATAACATGTATCAACACACACAGACACTCTCCAACTTACATATGAGTTAGGTTCCAGAAATCCGTTCGTTAGTAGAATTGTTCGAAAGTTGTGTACAGTATAGATAAAAATAAGTACTGTACAGTACATATATATGCATTACTATACAATATTAGGCTAAAGACACTTGACTACTACATAAAACATAAAGTATACAGTATTAATGGATTTCAATACAGTACAGTAATACATACATTAATACATGGGTAGATAATGGGTAGGCTTTTGTTCGTATCTGTGAATGTTCATAACTTGGTTCTTAGTAAGTAGGGGAGCTTCTGTAGTCCCAACTAAGCCGGTTTCTTGCCATCTCCTTCTGTGTACCAAACCTTGCCCCCACAACTCCAAGGAGGTTGTCAAAACCTTGGGATCTGACCATGTTCCCATCATCATCACCACCAAAACAAGAATTATCCTAACTGGCCACAGACATAAATACAGCAATTACTAAAGTGCTAACTGGGAACAAATGAAGAAAAACACCAGTTTAAACCTATAAAACTGGGGTTCTCTACTTTATTTTTTACCCATGGGCCCCTTTTACTTATAATTCATATTGGCGGACTCCCATAAACATCGAAAAATAAATCTGTATTTCACGTACCTTCCAGATTCATATGACCATGGCTTTCAATCACTATTAGAGATTAAAACTTTTCACTCACCAGGATTACCGAAGGCATGACCACCCTCTCCCTATCCAAAGCACATGGAAGAAATCTCAGTTGGTTACTGAATACCTGTTTCAATGTTTTTCTTCCTTGGAAATCTTTCCAGAGTTTTATAAAGTCTTCATCCAGTTGGTTTTCCTTG
Source organism: Halocaridina rubra (assembly GCA_037179515.1). Classification (NCBI taxonomy): domain Eukaryota; kingdom Metazoa; phylum Arthropoda; class Malacostraca; order Decapoda; family Atyidae; genus Halocaridina; species Halocaridina rubra. The sequence goes on along the minus strand of JAXCGZ010000056.1, from coordinate 86,124 downwards.
TATTTGTGCTTGTTCTCCAGGTGGATTTTAAGCTTATAAGGTTTCATACTAGCATCTGAAATCACATTCCTACACATGAGACACATTTGTTTCATTACATTGTGATGATGGAATAAAACCATTAGACAAGCAATTAATGGAGTACTCTCTGCATTGAAAAAAAAAAATCCTAATTACCAATATGAAAAAAGGTCGCAAAACCAGTTCTGAAAGCGTATATTAAACAAAAGGTAATGGTACTAAAGTGTCAAGTTTTTCACTTGATTGACATAGACAAAAAAAAACTATTTTTATTTTTTTGTATTTTTCTTTGGTATAAAAATTACATTTTTCAGTTGTAGCAGCCATCCTGATATGAACTTACTCTATGGACTACTAAAATACTACGATGGACCTCTCTTTTATTTCTGTGGCCCCCAAGTAATGTTACAAGGGCCTCTAGGATCTATATTGACCCTGTTTGAGAACCCCTGTTTTGTAAAGTACTCCAAATACAAACATATATGATACAGTATGCTCTTTTAATTTAGTAATTCAGAGAGCAGACAAAAAGCGTTCTTAAAGGTAACAGAAAGAAGCACAACTCCAAGTGCGCACCAGAAATTCGAGATCTTGTCAGACGACTTGATACACTGAAACATTCCCTAACATACAAACAGAATGCTACATAACAAATATAAGTATATCATGCACAGATTAACAAGTAAATATTAGAACTACAAATTTTAAATCTGTATAATAGCATGCAAATATGCGACCACAAAACAAAGTACACTCTACATATTACTAATCTACATTATACCAATATCATTGTATACAGACTATATATAAACTCTGTAATGGTATGCAAACCCTGCTCACTAAAACACCTCACAACACCCTACAGACCATACAAAACAATGCTCTACATATAATTACAATGAAAAGAAATACGTATGGCAGAGTACTGAAACATATATTCATAATGATACAGATTAATTTTTTCATTACAAAAAATTTCTGAAACATATACGTGAAGAAAAGTAATTTTGTTAACCTTCACATTTTACTGATGCATACATTAACTGTGAAAGATTAATCATTCTTTAAAAACTTTTCCAGTTATATTGCTGGTCACATTCCATGGATAATTATTTAAACGTTGTCAGAAGAAGGTATATATGATCCTAAGAGCCTGGTAACCCCTCACTTATCACCAACATGGAATATAAATTTACTATATACATGGCCCCATTCTCCCTTGTTAGGGGGTGGTCGAGCCAGAGAATACGCATCCACCACAGTCCAATACATACATTAGTCACCCCTCTTAACTCATTGGGGATAAAGGGTAGCCACATTTCCCCCCACCACCTTGGTTGGGTCATCCACAAGGTAAGCTGGCAAGGATATCTGCCGTGAGGCCCAACAGCCGCAGCTGGTTTATCTCCACTACTTCATCACATGGCAACTTCCCTCTCACCCGTCCATCACAGTCCACTGTGCTAGCTGGTTTGAGAAACCCCTTTCTACCTAAGAAAATTGTTTGATGATATATTGTGCACATGTGAGGTACATGGAAGGCATAGGACAGGATTGCAGCCCAAGATTGTAAAGATACTATTCCACCATTGACCTAAACCATCTAATGATGCACCCATAGAATATGCTCAGTTGAGAGGGGCTACTCCCCTCTCCTTATGCATGAATGGCTCAAGCAAAGTGATGCCGTAAGTATCACTTACGGGAATCAAACTCAGGAACTCATGGTGCCACTTAGGTACCGAAGGGTTGCATTAGTAAGGTCCATCCTTTGAAGAGTTTTCTAAATGTTTTTTTTATATGACAAGACATATGCTCAATGAACAATAATAATTAGAGAACTTGTCTTATACCTTGAATAATAGTGATATAACGTGTAACACAAGATTTTAATTGTTATGTCAATAAGTACTCTATTCATTTATTTATTCTATACTGGTTTGCAGCTTAGAAATTTAGGTATTTTTCTCATCCTTTTGTGTAAAGAAAAGGATATATTCCTGAAGTGCTTTTTTCGTATTTCCAGCCCCAAGTCAGTATTTCTTCCAAAAATCCTCACCGCCCTCTACCTGCAGACAGAGCTTATATTGTGGAGCCAGAATATGGATTTCATGAACCTTTGGTGAGATACAGTAATTGTAATGCATAATTAACCTGTTACTGCAGAAGTATTTCTCTGCAAGCTGGCAAAAGGTATTGGAGGCTTTACCCTAAGATTAAAGTTAAACCAGCTATGACTATTGATACCATTTGCAAATGAGTTGTATCCGGCGTGCACTATGTGTAAACTAAGCAAGTCCACCTTTGCAAAGGGGCATTGCAACCTTTGTGTATGTATGTATCTTAATTTGTGTCAGGTTTTAGAAGTTAGTGCCAGACAAATGGAGAGCATTTTATCAGGTATCCAATCCCTCACTGCTACAATGATTTTAATGCTAAAAACCATTTCTACATAAATCTTTTATCATGTATTTTGCAATCTTTAGTTTCCCATATTGTATGTATTCTGAATCAAATAATGTAACTTTTTCATACAGAAAGTACCTTATGGAAAGATCACATTACGAGATGCTTTAGCTGCAATCAGTAAGCATCAGGAAAATCCTGGAGAATGGACTGCAAAAAAGATTTCCTATGAATACAAGATAGATTTAGGTTTAACAGGTAAATATTCCCTCGTTTATTTAGATATTTTGTAGTGTCAAAATACAGTATATATTTTTAGAGAACTACTATTAGACTTAAATAGTGCTGTCCTGGACAGCTCGGTGTTGTCTTCCTTCAGTTATGGATGTTTGCTAAGACTACATCTACACAGAACGCTCTTGCTTATTTGTTACACATCTCTTATTAACCTTTGCATCTGACAAATCACAACACTCACCTTCTCTGTATCTCTTTGCATTGTTTCTTTGTACCCTGGATTTTCAGTAAGCATCAGGAAAATCCTGGAGAATGGACTGCAAAAAAGATTTCCTATGAATACAAGATAGATTTAGGTTTAGCAGGTAAATATTCCCTCGTTTATTTAGATATTTTGTAGTGTCAAAATACAGTATATATTTTTAGAGAACTACTAATATTAGACTTAAATAGTGCTGTCCTGGACAGCTCGGTGTTGTCTTCCTTCAGTTATGGATGTTTGCTAAGACTACGTCTACACAGAACGCTCTTGCTTATTTGTTACACATCTCTTATTAACCTTTGCATCTGACAAATCACAACACTCACCTTCTCTGTCTCTTTGCATTGTGTTTCTTTGTACCCTGGCCTGATGTCGCATTCGGTAAAGAAAAAATGCTTCTCATTTTGAGTATCAAATGGAAATCTAATTAAATTCCCCAAAGCGTGATGATTAGAATGAAGTACTCGTAATGTTTAGGTGGATTGAAGTTGCTTCATATAGCACATGCAATACTTTGCAGTTTTCTAAACCTTGTCATACAACCAGTTATACCAAACTAAAAAAGGTTAGTCACTGAGAATGTGAATCGCAGATCTTACGCTTAAGAGTACCTAAAACAAAAACATTTTAACTTATTTTCCAGAATATGTCCTTCCTAATTCTTGTGAACATTCTTCAATAACTTATCTATCGTCATCTCAGCCTAATCCTGTTGTATATGGAGGTCTTCGTTGCTTTGACTATTCTTTGCCTGTCTTTACTTCATAATTTTATTTCTGCCTTGTCCTTATGTGCTACTATTGCATCATTTATCTTACCTGATAATGAGTTATTGCCTGGAAATTCATCCCCAGTATGGGTGATACTTAATGAATGCATCCTTCCTCTGGGGAATCAAGGCTGGATGCCCTTGCTAATGCCCCGAGGGTATGTTACCTTCCCAAATCAAGTACTACACCACTATTCCATGGCAGTCCCCTTATATGCAAACACCATCTGGTGTTCCCTGGCCTACACCCATCCAAGTACTGACCAAACTTACATCATTGCTTATTCTCGCTGATCTTATAAAAAGCAGTGTACTCGGTGGTACTGCCCTTAGCACTGAATAATAAACAATAGTTGCTACTTCAAAACTGCAGAAAGAATGTAGCTTGCCTGTCCTAGTTGCATAGTTGGCTTTTAGGGGCAAACTTAGAAATAGCATGTGTAGTAATTATCTTTTTTTTTTCATCACAGAGAAAATGTTGATACACTTCCGGACTTTTGTTCTCGTTCTGCCGAACCAGAGTAAGAATCATAAGCTGACTAAGGAAATGCTGGAAGCAAGTTCTCTGAAAGCTCCAATTCTGCTTGAGGACTTAACCAGAGGTCATAAACAGACAAAGAACAGAGAAGATAAAAATGCCATTGACAGTTGAGGAAATTTTTAACTTGAAGTTCAAAATTAACGTGTTCATAGTGTAGAGTGTTTGCCATAAATATTTTCAATCAGCTTATAATATGCTGCAATATTTATTTTAATAATGTCACATAACACCATTTTTGTTATTCACGTATGTAAATACAGTACTGGCAGTTTTTCTAAATGGCCTTAGTATTTGTGTGTCCCAGTACATGTACCTTTACATATACTCCTCTAAAATTTATGCAATTTGCTAATCTTGATTCGTTGCTTTACAATAGCCGCAACTTGAAGAATTGGATAGTTTTGCAGTCGTGGTTACGAAGTTACTGTGGCAAATTCTAAAAATTTTACAAGAATTACCTCTACGGTGGCTATACCTGGCAGGTTGGCACAGTGCCATGGATTCCAATCCTGTCTTAGGCATTATGAAGTTTTCTCATGCAACAAGGGCCATACCTAGCTGAACAGATGGGGGAGACCTTTTAAAATGATATATACTTTATCTACGAAGGAGGAGGAGAATAATAAAAGAAAAATATTTAGATATTCTTTCTTGGTATCAGTGTTTTTATTCAGGTTTTTAAAACGTCCTCAGTGCCAGTTGTAAGTCCCTCAACTTTTCAGAAATAGTTTATATGGTCAGAAATATTCTTGAACATCAGTATGTCTTTGAAGATGTTATCCATCAAGAAGTGTACTACACAATAGGTTGTTTGATATAAATATCTGCAAAATTTGCTAAAGTAGCAATTATAATCTGTAATACTTGGCCCATAGCCCCAGCCACCTGCTGCGATAGATTTGAATAGGAATGCACTGGATAGCTCGATGTTAAGTCTTCCTTCAGTTACCAATCCTTTTCTATGCCTACATCTACACAAAATAGTCTTGCATATTGTTTACACATCTACTATCATCCCTTCACACCTGACAAGTCACAACAGTCCCCATATCTGTTTGTCTCTGTTTTACGTGTCTTTGTGACCAGGCCCGATGAGGCATTTTTTTGCCTGTCCTAGTGTCACACACAAAATATATATATATATATATATATATATATATATATATATATATATATATATATATATATATATATATATATATATATATATATATATATATATATATATATATATATATATATATATATATATATATATATATATATATATATATATATATATATATATATATATATATATATATATATATAAGGAAAAGGAAAATTACACTTCCCAAAAAATTTAATTTTTTTTTTCTTTACCGTATAAAAAAAAAAAAAAGGTGAAATTGCTTGCTAGAGTGAAAGACCAAACACTGCAATAATACAGCCAAAGAGAAATATTCAAATAGGGTGACACCCCAGTCTTACACAATAATAATATTTTAAAGCAAGGACATAGTATCATCAACTTTTTTAATGAGAAAATTAAAATTTGTATAATAAAACATTGTCATCAACATCAATTACTTGTGCTTTACAAATAATCTAGCAAGCACTGCTTTACTCTATCAAACAAAATCGCCTCCACAAATTTTTATGCTGCCCTTACATGGAAAATTCCTGTAAGTCATGTTTTAACTGCAATAAATGTATGAAAAAATTATAAAATTAACAACGCACTGAAAATGTAGCTCCACTGACAAACTGTTTCCCATCAGCGTGGGGACAAAAAAAGGATATTGATATATTATCAATAGACAAGCTTGGTTCACTGGCTTCCACAAATATGACTGGAGATATTCTTAATTATTCTTAATATGCACAACAAACACTTATATGCTTGCTTATGTAGTCTACACAGGTAGCTGGAAATTGCATCACTGTCAACATCTTACATGTCGGAACTAAATCTGGAAAGAAAGTAACACTGATTTTTTTGCATTTTAAGATTCGTCTCGTATCATCTTTCAGGTTAATGCATCAACAAATAAAACAATTTAACATCACTCCCACTTACAAAGGTGTAGTGCCTCACAGAATCACTACAAAATATTCTTTGTGAGCACAAAATGGTATCTCATTAGATTGCTGTCACACCAACGGGCATATAAGAAAAGGTTTTCATTCGCAACCAATGAGAAATTCCCGAAGGACCCACGGCTTTCATTGTCACAATGCAGGAATCACGAAAACTGTGCACATACAACCAAAGAACTAAATTAAAATGGCTGATATAGTCATAAAAAGAAAATGTGCAATATAAATACATTACTGATTGCCAATATAAAATATGCCATTAACATGCAAATAAAATATAATTCAATTGGAGAATATGTAGAATATGTACCTACTGATATTCTAAACACTAAGAGATGCACATGAAAAACATAAATCGTATCAGATACACCAATTAAACTTTTAAATAAACTCATTACAGCAAACAATAGACACGTGTGAGATTACGGTTTTACATATACTGTCTCTGTATCTATTGTAACCAACTGCACATAAATTATAAGATTTAAAATGCAGAATTCAGCCACTTCTCAGACAGTTAAATAAACAACCAAACTAGTAAGATACAGGCTATTTCATATTTACTTTTGATACTGTCACTGTCTATATATTTTTTAAGCTGCAACTTGTATGCCAAATAAGTGAACAAATTTATATCTACGTATATACTTTTAATTACTCGCCGAGATTACACATATGACCATCTCGTGATAAGGCACTTCCGTAAGCAAAAATAGCTCGTTAATATATTTCGGGGAAGATAAAACTTGTCATACTCTAACTTTATAAAAGTAGTGGAAAACAAAGTGTAAAAAAAGAACTAGTATATACTTTAGTCTAGATTGCACAAGGCATAGTGTGCGAAGCAGTGCAATTAAAAGCCATTCTTCTGCTCGCCAATTAAAAAAAAAAAGAGGGGATTCCACAATCTCGCCTTTCGCTCTTATAAACTAGGACTTGGGGAGCAACTGGCTGGAATATTTCAATCCGGGCAGGAAATGGCTTGTCCAAGAGCAATGCAAGCTGAAATTTTTTTAAATTTTGCCCTATTTTCATAATACCTGTACAATCTTGAGTGCCGTTACTTAAGTTGTTACACTGGCTTACTTTTCACACCACTTATGAGTACTCAGGCATATGATTCGCACTACAGAAGATGCATTACTTAAGTAGTTACTCTGGTATACACTTGAAGCAATTGCATAATCCCATAATTTTTCATGACTTTTATAAAGATATTTCTTTCTTTGCCCTAATATGAGTCATCACACAAGCACAAATTCATTACTTGCAAAAATACACTAATTTTATCTGCTAATCCATATACTGTTGATTAGAGGATATTTTTACCTAATAATTGGAAACTGCTCAAAAAAAAAAAAATCTTAGCTTAAAACGAGCATAGTTCTCTTATATATCCACTGTTTTCAATGCATAACTGTGTATAGAGAAATGAGTAAATCTATACATATACTTTTTAAACACTAAACTATTTCACAGCCACTTTCTTTTAGTTACACACTTACTGATACATTAGTGTCAGTTCTTGAGCATCCAGCGACAGATGACACGGTAAACCTCAAGTTAACATTTGCATTGAAAATTTGGTTCTAAAGTATGCTCAACAATATCAGTGTTATATATTATACATACATATTAATATCATATATCATGTCTCCAATAGTTACAATTCAAGGTAAGATAAAACATTTTATTATATTAGACTAAGGATACAATTACTGTACTGCAACCCAAGCATGATACTCAATTCAAGCTTGGAATACAATAATTGTACTCCCAAGATAATAAGTCATGGTTTACAGTATATAGATCGTTTTAAGACAATATCTTGCCTAGTACTGTCACTACTGGAGCCATAGTATAATATTAATATGTACGTATAACACTGATACTGCTGAACATACTTCAGAGCCGAATTTTGCAATGTAAAGGTCAGCTTACAGATGATATATTTAATCATCAGAAACTGGTTCAGGGCTAAGCATTTGCCAACTGAAGGAGATGCTGTCCTCATCTTCATTCTCACTTCCCTCACTAATCAAGAGGTCGTGACCTGCCCAATGGGAAGAGCTTATTTCATCACAAGCAGAGTGATATCGATCGTCGTCGTCGTCATCATCATCATCTTCCTCTTCATTATCAACATTAAATGGATCAGGTAAGCTTCCTATCAAAAAGGGAAGATTCTCAAAAATACTCTCATCCGCGTTATTATCCTCGTTGAATATTTCCTCCTGAGTGAGGTGTTCATTCTCATTGAATATTTCCTCCTGAGTGAGGTCTACATTCTCATCGAATATTTCCTCTTGAGAATCATCTCCCTCGACTTCGATGTTAATGTCTTCGTTACTGACATCTTCTTCCTTATCCTGTTGTAGTACACACGGAAAGGATGGCAATGTAAAAAATTCAGTTTCAAGTTCTTCATTCCCATCGCTGACTTCACTGGAATCATCCACAATTGCTACTTCTTGATCATTGCCAATATCTTCATCGATGTCATCTCCAATAACATCATCATCACCATCTTCACTGGATGAATCCGAAGACAAATTCAGAGACCTGAAGACAGAGACTGGCTGACATTCATTCCTGAAAATAATGAAAGAAAGCTCATAAATCAATGTGGAAGTCTAAAGGGGCAATGAAAAAATTAAATTATGCAAGTGTGGATTAACACAGCGAAATCAATTTTGGTGAAGAAAACTGTACCTCAATGGGAGATGCTCTCTCTATACACTCTTCAAAAGAAATATCTGATGACAATAATCAATCCAAAGCCAGAAACAGCATAAAATAAAACCATCACTAATAGAAGAAAGAGAATCTCCAAATAAAATATTACTCATTATTATAAAGACGAAATAAACTACGTTAAATCTTAAAACAAATCGTGTTTTTACATTTAATGAATCTCTATCAGTCCCAATTTGGAGAGAAAAGATGGAATGATGCTGGAGAATCGATGTTGGATGCCCTTTCTACTGCTCTGCCATGTGTTCCTTCGAAAATGAAAGTTTATTGTCTTGACTCTCCAGTTCCTAATAAAGTTTAGTAATTAGGAATTCATAGTTAATCAATGTTAGTTTCTAAAATATACGAGAAAAACTGCTAATTCTTCACTTGTGTTTAAGATATCATGAGGAAACTACTGAATTACAAATCAGTTTATGCATGCTAAGTTATGTTACATATATACATGGCCTCATTCTCCCCTCACACCTGTCCATCACAGTTCACTTTGCTATCAGGTGTGAAATCCCTTTGGCCAGGATCACCTATATACAATCATCCTCCACTCATTCCTATCTCTTGCACACACACTTCCCTGCTCCACTGGCAATGCACATGAATCCAAAGCACTTTCCATGCCAATAAAATGTTTGTTTATCAATCATTAATTAACAATGGGCTCAACCATTCACACTTATCTACTGATACAATACCTGCAATAGCAGCTAAGTATTTTTATTAGCTAAGTAATTTTGACATGAATAAGGAGAAAGATATCTGACCTTATATCCTCTCCGATGTAAGAACCAACTTTGAGAGATGGGGAGGAAGAGGCTGGCAAGTGCATAATCTAAATTTTTATCCGCTAGAAAAGCTGCTATAAAAGTTGAGGATGGACAAGGAATGGTAATGCCCTGTTGCCGCCGTTTTTTTTTTTTTTTTTTTTTTTTTTTTTTTTTTTTTTTTTTTTTCCCCTTCTTCAGGTTAGATGCATCATGCTATAAAGAATCTGTAATGAATGGCATCGAGAATCATTATCTATAGAGATGTAGACCTTAGATGGAACTAGTGCCTGCTATAATAAATCCAGTCTGACCCAAGGTTATTTATTCCTTAACCCTCTACCTGCAAATAAGACAAATGTTGGCAATGCCTCACTCAGAGGTTAACTTCAAATTGTGCACCATTTCCTCAAGTGGAAATGAAGAAGTTGATATCAGGCATTTGAAGTCATGATGCCATACATAGAGTCAATGTTTTAACGAGCTGAGAGATACTTCAAAGATTCAGTAGCCAGTTAGATGTCAAGGGATGAGGTACCAAAAAATTTTTCTTTGAGGTGTGACAGCCAAACACTCCTCCGCAATGAGGTGTAATTAATTTCTTTGACAGCTCGCGGGTACAGGATTAAAGAATGAACATCTTGAGGTAATTGGCGGAGTCTTCCTTTTTTCTTTTCTTTTTTTCACACACATGCTGAGCTTTTCTGAATTGTTTGATTCTTTTTCTCATCATAAATTGCAAATAACTCTTTATCATTTGTCTGCATATTTTCCCTCTTCTTATTTTTCTTCTATATCTTGTATTGCTATTATTATTATTACAGAAGCTCCCCTACTTGCTAGCATACAAACATCCACAGATAAGAACATGCAGTCTACTATCATTATGCAGCAAGTCATGGTTGGTTCCAACATATCAAGGAATGTGCAAACTTGCATCATGAGTCTTTAGGATAAGAAAACAAATGCACTGTTCTAACTTTGTTACATTACCTACAAGATGTAGGAATGTTTGTACACCCAATTCAGTACAGTACATATCTCAACTTACAAACAAATCAAGATATAAATAGCCATTCAGAGCTTAACTCGTTCATAAGTAGGGATGCGTATGTATTTTTATTATTATTAGAATACTACATAAAAAACGTATACCATCTATAATTTAAACTACAGTGTTCCCCCGGTTACTTGTGTTTCTTGGTTCGCGTTCTCACTGTATGGCGGTTTTTTTGGATAAATTATTATTTTATTTTATGGGTATATGCACAAATATTAAAATATTAAAAAAAAAAAATTCTCAGTATTTTCATTTTTTTTGTATTGAAAAAAACATATTTCATTATCTAATTGATAAAAAAAAATTATTTCCCAGCCTACGAATAATAAAACAGTAAAAAATAGTAAAAAACATAAATTTGAATAGATAGATAGATACGTTTATTGACCACCTCTTTTGAAAAGTACAGTATAATCTTTACAAAAGGAATATTTGGTCCAAATTACAATGAATAAATACAATAGATTTTGTACAATCATCAAATAAGTAAATTAACTTTAAATTAATATACATTGTACTAATAACTGAATGATATACGTACGTACAGTATAACTCACAGTGTTGCATCATGCGAAATAGTGTTCGATAGCGTACAATGTATTGGGGTCGCAGCTACGTGAGCTAGCATATATATTTATATTTCCAGTAATTTCATGATTTTCTTGATAAAAAACGTATTTATTAGCCTAAGAATAATAAAACAGTAAAAAATAGTAAAAAACATAAATACTAACAGTATTGCAACATGTAAAATACGATACCGCTATCAGCGTTTCAGGCAAAGACTCGTTCAGTCTAACTCACGTGTGCGCCGTTCACGTTGTGCTTGTGTTCGATAGCGTACAATGTATTGGGGTCGCAGCTACGTGAACTAGCATATATATTTATATTTCCAGTAGTTTCATGACTTTATTGATAAAAAAAACGTATTTCTTAGCCTAAGAATAATAAAACAGTAAAAAATAGTAAAAAACATAAATACTAACATTATTGCAACATTTAAAATACGATACCGCTATCAGCGTTTCGGACAAAGGCTTCCACCATCTTCCATTATCTCGCCTCACTCGTGTGCGCCATTCATGTTGTGCTTATTATTATTAATATGTTTTGCCTCCCATGCATCTTTCATCTTCTAAGGCTTCTTGTAGTGAGCCTAAGCAGCAAAGGAAAATGTTAACCATTGTAGATAAAGTGAAACTCTTAGATATGTTGAAAGAAGGAAAAAAGTTTGTGGATGTCGGCCGCTATTTTACGTAAACGTAAAAATTATTGTAAAATACTGTACCTATGTATGTCTCATCATCATCACCTCATTCACGGTAAGTTTTCCTATCACTTTCATAAAAAATTACGTTGCTTGCTGTTATTTATAATGTAAAGGGTGTTTTTTTAACAGTACAGGGAGGGTTTAGAAAGTGTAAACGTAAAAATATATTAAAATATCTATGTACATATAGGCTGATCCTACTCCGCGGTTTTCCTGGTTCGTGCCGGGTCCCGGAACCGAACTACCGTGGTAAGGGGGGGAACACTGTAACTGGTTTTTTTAAGACTCTTTTTTCATTATTTCCTTAGTTCATTGTTGTTATAACCATTTTATTACGTTTTCTTAGTTTAATAAAATACAAAATTTTATAATATAAAAAACATCTTACATGTTCTTATCGATCGTGTTTGGCTGTCACTCCTGTCATTATCAGAGACAAAAGCTCTCTCTCTCTCTCTTTTGTGAAGGGTTGTATGCTCTCATTTGACATTCAATGCCACCTAGTCGTTTTATGTAAATTTTTAAAAATATATCACGAGTTTGAAAGTATAAATTAATTTACTGCAATAAGTGCAGTGTAATTGCATAATAGTTATTATGCTCTCTATTACTAGCTAAGGTTTTGTATTTATAAGAGAATAAAGTACAAAGAAAATTGTAAATCAGAAAATAAGAAAAAATTAATGTCTGCACATTCATGTATCAATCAAGTTCATCCAAATTCACTTCATATGCTCAAAAACAGCCAGTAGAACAAGTCAAGCTTACAAACTGACGCTTGAAAAGTACACTCCCATTCATGAATTACAGCGTAAAGTAATACTAATAGAGTAATAATACCCGCCGTAGCAGAGTCGGTAGCAAGTGTGACTTTGACTTGGCAGGTCAAGACCCACCACGGTCTGAGGTTATAAAGGGCATTCACTCAGAGTAATGGATGCACTGTCAAAGCATAAGTCCTTCAAAAGAAGGCACTGTCCTAGCCCTTAACAGAAAACGGAGTCCATGACGTAAAACCGGATCACTATTATGGTATGGTCAGCATGCTCAACTCCAAAGTAGACAGATCCGCGATCGAGACCACCAGGGGAAGCTAGGAAGAGCATCCAGCTACACTTTCTCATGGATCAAAGTTGGACTGATCCCACAGAATGGCTGAAAAGCCTAATTGGGAGTGGAATTTTTTTTTTAACTTCAGTTATTCATTAGTTCTATCTACTTTGGCTGTTTCCCCCTTTAATTGGGGGGTAGCCGACATCAAGAAAGGAAAACAAATAGGGGGATTACTTTGCTCTATGGGTAATGATGAGGGAGCTAGCGACCGTTCAGATGGCACTGCTGGAGTGCCACAGCCCATCCTCCCGGCTCTTCCACAACCTGTGTTGCTTCACAACTGCCAACTCCTCCTACTGCCCCTACCACAGGGCTACCTCTGTAAGATGCAGCCCCGTGGTAACAGCAGATGCCCATCAGAGCTGCATCACAATCGCTCGCCACTCATTCTTATTCCTAGCACGCTCGCTTGCTTCCCTCACATCCATCCTCCTATCATTCAGGGCTCTCCTTACTCCATCCATCCATCCAAACCTAGGCCTCCCTCTAGTATGTCTCCCATCAACTCTCGCATTCATCACCTTTTTCAGCAGCCTTTCATCATCTATCCTTTCCACATGGCCAAACCATCTCAGAACATTCATATCTACTCTGGCTGCAATTTCTCTCCTCACACCCATTCTTGCTCTCACCACTTCATTCCTAACCCTATCCAATCGAGATACACCAATCATACTCCTCAGGCATTTCATTTCAAACACATTTAGTTTCCGTCTCTCACTTTCATACCCCATAACTCTGATCCATACATCACAGTTGGCACAACCACTTTCTCATACAAAACTTTCTTAACATTCATTTCCAACCCTCTATTCTTCATCACTCCTTTCAATGCACCCAACACTTTACATCCTTCATTCACTCTGTGACACAGATCTGCTTCCACTCCACCATTTGCAGCTATAACCGAGCCTAAATACTTAAACTGATTAACCTCCTCAAGTGTCTCTCCATTCAACATAACATTCAATCCAGTGCTATCCTCATTTCTTCTACACCTCATAACCTTACTCTTTCCCACATTCACTCGCAACTTCCTTCTCTCACACACCATTCCAAATTCTGACACTAACTGACACAGCTTTTCCTCTGAATCTGCCACCACCATAGTATCATCTGCTAACAGCAACTGATTCAGCTCCCACTCGTTATCATCCCCATCTACCATTCTCAAACCTCGACCACGCACTCGCTCATTCACCTCTCTTGCAACTCCATCAATATACAAATTGAACAGCCATGTTGACATCACACATCCCTGTCTCAGTCCCACACTCACTGGAAACCACTCACTCACTTCATTCCCTACCCTAACACAAGCTCTACTGCCCTCATACAAACTCTTCACTGCATGCAACAATTTACCATTAATTCCATATAATCTCAAAACATTCCACATAGCCTCTCTATCAACTCTATCATATGCTTTCTCCAGATCCAAAAATGCAAAATACACATCCTTACCCTTTGCTAAATATTTCTCACATATCTGCCTAACTATAAAAATCTGATCTATACAACCTCTACCTCTCCTAAAACCACTTTGCACTGCCGCGATCACATTCTGTCTTATCCCTAATCCTATTAACCAGTATCCTACCATACACTTTTCTTACCACACTCAACAAACTTATACCCCTAAAATTACTGCATTCATACATATCTCCCTTACCTTTGTATAGGGGCACTATACAGGCAATCACCCATTCCACTGGCACCAATGACAACATAAAGCATATATTAAACACTCTCACTAACCATTCCAATGCAGTCACGCCCCCTTCTTTCAACATCTCCGCTCTCACACCATCCATTCCAGGTGCTTTACCTGCTTTCGCTTCATACAATGCTCTTGTAATCTCTCTCTCATTTTCATCTCCCATTACTGGCCCTTGGACCCCTCCCACTGCCACTATAGCTGCCTCTCTATCTTCCTCAACATTCAGCAAGCACTCAAAATATTCTGCCCACCTTCTCCTTGCATCGTTCCCTCTTAACATCTGTCCATTCACATCTTTCACTGTCTCTTCCATCCTCGATCCACCCTTCCTTACTCTCTTCACTTCTTTCCAAAACATCTTTTTATTCTCCTCATATGACCTACTAAAATCCTGTCCCCACCTAGCATTTGCCAACCTCTTTTCTTCCTTTACCTTCCGCTTGGTTTCCACATTTTTCTCCCTATATCTTTCATACTTCTCCCTACTTTTACACTGCAGCCATTCCTCAAAAGCCCTCTTTTTCTCTTCCACCTTCATTTTCACCCCTTCATTCCACCACTCGCTGCCCCTCCTCATGCCGCCTCCAACAGACCTCTTTCCACACGCATCACTTGCATGTCCCACAAAACATTCTTTCATCAACACCCATTCCTCCCGTAACTCCCCAACTTCTCTTTCTTTCACCCTGTCATATGCCACTTTCAACCTGTCCTGATATTCCGGTCTCTTCTCTGGCTTTTTCAATTCTTCCACCTTCACTATTTCCCTTCTACATCCCCCCACACTATTTCCCCACTCGTTTGCTACTACCACTTTTGCTTCAACCAAAAAATGATCAGACATCCCAGCAGCCACACCCCTGAAAGCATGTACATCTTTCACTCTACCAACCATGCTCTTTGCTACCAACACATAATCCATCAATGCTCTTTCTTTCACTCTTCCATTTCCAACTCTCATCCATGTATACTTATTTATTAACCTCTTCTTAAATAAACTATTACCTATCACCAACTCTTGCTCCACACACATATCTTACAGTCTCTCACCACTCTCATTCCCACCTGGTACCCCATACTTTCCTACAACACCTTCTATCTCTCCATCACCCACTCTGGCATTCAAGTCACCCAACACAACTACATAGTTCCTTCGACTCAGACCATCCACACATCTAGTTAACTCATTCCAGAATTCATCCCGCTCTTCCTCACTTCTCTCACATCCTGGCCCATACGCACTAACAAAAGCCCAACATTCCCTTCCTATCCTAGCCCTCACCCACATCAGCCTAGATGACACTTCTTTCCATTCCACTACCTGATTTACCATCCATTCACTCAGCAATAATGCCACACCTTCTCTCGCTCTCCCCCTTTCAACCCCAGACACCCTACCCATCACATCACCAAATGCCACTTCTCCTTTTCCTTTCATCTTCGTCTCACACAATGCCAATACATCCATCCTCCTCCTACCAAACATATATCCAATCTCACATCTTTTGCTCTCTATCGTACTACAACCACGCACATTTAGACACCCCAAAACTAGAGTTTGGGGAGAAGTTATTCTCCCCTCCTCCCTTCTTCTTGACGTCTCGCAGGAGGCTGATACAAGGGGGGGATTCCTAGTCCCCCCACCCCGTCCACTTTTAGTCGCCTTTTACGACACGCAGGGAATATGGTGAGGCTATTCTTTGATGCTGTGCCCGCCCCACAGGGCACTTATTCATTAGTGCTGTATTATTTTTATTTACAGTAAATTAATGTTTTTGTTGATATACAGCACATTACAGTATTTTTATTACAGTATATTAGGACACAAGGATATGATGAATTACTGTGCTTGTATGAAATCTATTTTAAACCAATTAGCTGTAATGCCAAGATAATATACATAAAAAATCTTTAACACTTAATAAGCCTTGACATCCAGGGATGGCAAAAGACAAGCTAGGCCTAAAATGGATTTATGTGAAGCAATTTACATCTAATCCTAACAAATGCCAGTTAGGAAAATCAAGATGAGATCAAAGTATTGGAAGAAACTTAACACGACATCAAAATTGCATTCAAATTCCGTGGGTTTGTTCCAAAACAGAATGGGTGCTAAAACACTTCCTATGGCAGTCCAAAGTTTTCAGATACTATGTGGCATCTTTTCTTCCATCATGTGTTATATAGTGCTCAGAGTGATTGTACACTGGTGTGTAATCAAACGCAATCAAGGCAGGATGTTTTCGGGTGATTGTCAACCCTCTGAGGTTAAGGCTTCTTTTAGGACTTAATCTTATTCACCATATATATGGTATGCATAAGTGTGACTGTGAGAGAACTCGCACAATTAAAGACAGATGGAATCAAGATTATATGTTTCTATCGTGCAATTTTTGCCTATGACAGTAAGAATTCCACTGACATTGGCAAAAGAATACAATATTTGAGGATAAAATAACCAACGTACAGTACCATGTTAAAAAAACCATGGAATTTGGATATTAATATAAAAAGAAATATAATATAAAAACATGCAAATCAATCAATCTCTGAAGACTGCAAAAAACTGAAAGCACTAAGTCAAACATTAAGAGGTCAAAGCAAGATACCTCATAGCAGAATTTTGTTTATATTGTTACTTCAGCGAAAATCAGCAAAATTAGTACCACGTTCACACCCAGGAAGTCTTATGTTTCATTCACGAAAGAAGTTTGCATGGTAATTTATAAAAAAAAAACAGGGATAAGAACGAGAGAAGGGTGTACCTTATGTGATACCCTTTTTCAACTAAGCACGATAGTAACAAAATCTTCAGATATGTTGGGTCATTTCCAGCGTTTTACCGGTAATATAGGTCATCAAATGGTGAGAGATAAATTCAATCTTTCTGAAACTTCAATCTCTAGATACTTTGGTAAATAAGCAGCAAAGTCAGTAAATGCAATTGTGAATACATACACTCAAAGCCACGTACAACTTTTTCAAGTTGCTGAAAGGTCAATGGAGGAGAGATGCTGCACATACTGGCTGTGCCATGACATTCAGACTTTAGTCTGTTAGTGATACATTTGGTTAAGGTAGCATGACTTTATGGCTTGCATGGCTACTTCGAGTCCCCTGATGTCTTAAAGAGCTTTTTGTGAATAATAGCACTGTTAATACAGTATCATGGTTTAATTATGAATATATAAAGTTAATGCCACATACAACTTCATCAAGTTGATTAAAGGTCGATGGGAGAGATGTCTGCACATACTAGTGGTGCCATGAAATTCAGACTTTTTTGTCTGTTGTAGTAATTCAGTTAGTTAAGGCAGCATGAATTTATAGCTTTTGACACAAAATCGAGTTTCTTAATGTCCTAAAAAGATTTTCGTGGATAACGCATTGTTAATATCATGGTTTAATTGTGAATATATATACTTAATGCCAAGTACAACTTTATCAAGGTGGATAATTTACAATTAGCTAAAATCCATCACAAGTGTTGCACATTTCATCTAAAAATAGAGGTAAAGGTAAAAAAAGGAGTTCTGTAGTAATTACGTAACACTTCAGGATAATTAGTGTCTTTAAAAGTAACTAAGCATAAAGACCTACCCCTGAGAATAAAGGGAATTACTTTTTTGTCATCTTACAGCATCTAACTGCTTATCTCTTTCCAACCATAATATTCTTAAACGACCCAACAACCCCTGATTCCAAGACTCAACAACCTAGGTTAATCTTATGCATGCATATTACCGGAACCCCAAAACTTTTTTACATAATACTCATTTTTACAGCATTAGGCAGTGTTTCCTCTACAAGCAAAATCAGTACGTGAAGTAAGTTTTATCTGTAGATAAGTTTTTGTGAGCTTAGATCACATACAGTGCTGTATGCATCTTTGAATCTGCAATGAGATTGACGAAAGTGTGAATGATGGCAGAGGAAATAAAAGTAACTCAGCATGAAAAATGGCAGTAAAAGTAAAACTGGCTCAGTATGAAGGTTGGCAGTGAAATTAAAATTAATTCAGAATGAACGATGGCAATGGAAGCAAAATCAACTCAGTATGAATGATGGCAACAGAAGTAAAATGAACTCAGTATGAATGATGGCAATGGGAGTAAAATGAACTCAGTATGAATGATGGCAGAGAAAGTAAAATTAACTCTGAATGAATGATGACAACAGAAGTAAAATGAACTCAGTATGAATGATGGCAAGAGAAGTAAAATTAACTCAGTATGAATGGCAGTGGAGGTCAAATGAACTCAGTATGAATAATGGCAATAGAAGTAAAATCGACTCAGTAAGAATGATGGCAATGGAAGTAAAATTAACTCAGTATGAATGATGACGATGAAGTAAAGTTAACCCAGTATGAATGATGGCAATAAAAGCAAAATGAACTCAGCATGAATGATGGCAATAGAAGTAAAATTAACTCGGTATGAATACCGTAATATCAATGGAAGTAAAATTAACTTTGACAGTCACAGACTTTAATCATGATACGCAAAGGCCCAGATATCTTTTGATAGACCATAAGTGAGTTCCACCATTTTCACATTGCAACGCTCCCTCAAAACACATCCTAAAGAAATATTTTTGGATGCTATGTTAAGTTCCCTCTATTTTCTGGCCATAGAAAATCTACTATATTAAAATTTACCTCAAAGCTTTTATGTACAGATTACTACACAACTTCCAAAATGAAAGGAATCAAGTGTATAAGAAAAAAAAAACCATGCCAAAACAGCAGCAGCACCTAATAAAGATTAAACAGGGAGACACAACACATGTTATACGTGACTACTTTAAGTGCAGCAGAGGCTGTTTGTGAGTTAAGAAAATATTTTATCTAGGGCCACTAAATATTATCGTCATTTTGAATAATTTACTTACAGTAGACTCGAGCGAGGGCCCTGACTCAGAACAGGAAGAAGACTCATAGATAGAACCTGCATCGGAATCGGAATCTGACTCCGAACTGTCATCAGAATCAGTTTCACTATCTAAGGACTCAAATTCTGATTCGGACTTCGTTTCATCTTCGTCGGAAACGTTTATGCCCCTGTACAGATAAAATATCAAAATTGCTGTTTCAGCACTATAAGCACATCAAAGAGTAAGAACACTCCATTGTACACATGGATGAAAAAATTTAACTACCAAATATCAATATGGATTACTAAAATAAAAGAAAGTACTTTGTCCTTGCATGCTTCTACAACATATGGTCAATTTCATTGTCAAAAGTCATTAAACACAACACATTCAAACAGCAGCTCTATAATATGGTAGTGTGTGCTCTAACGAGTACCTACCTGATCAGTCTGCTATGTAAATTAATCACATGTGATGTGATCAGTTTTATGTCATGACTCCCGTTTTGTGTTAGGGCTAGGACGGTGCCTTCTTGCGAAGAACTTAGGTTTTGGCAAGCGTGACCGTTATCCTGAGTAACTGCCCTTACTAACCTCAGGCCGTGGCAGGCTGAAAACCCTCAACCTGATGAATCAAAGTTGCGAGCGATACCACTCGACAATGATCATATACATTGATATAAGTAAAATATAACTGGTATTTCATGATGATTTCCCCAATATAGGTGTTGGAATAAAACTAAAATCACCTGGTCATTCTTAATTGGCCTGGGGATTAAAGACCAGATCCTATAACTAACCTGGATGACAAACTGCCGACATGGTAAATTAGAAAATGAGATAAAGAGAGGTACAGTATTTCTATCAGAAAGAAGAGATAAAATAGAGGAAAGAAGACATGTTCTTAAACACATAAAAGCAACACTCAGCAGTTAGGGAATCATATACCTTAAGGTAAAGTAATGAAACACCTGGAAGCAGCAAAGAGAGCAATATTTTTTATGGATTTCTTGAATTTCTGTACTTACAAAAAATAGTTTTGCACTGTACTTGTACAGTACATTGATTCTAAGTTTTTGTACAGGATTCTACAAGGTTTGGCGTCCACGCGGTTGACTGTGATCAAGAAAAAATGGACAAGGCACAGCCTTGAAATGGATATACTGAATGTGTGAATGGAGGATCTGATCCAGAGCAGAACTTCTATAATCCTTTCCCTGAGGTCTGTCAACGAAATTTATTACACCTCATTGTGGGAGTGTGGCTGCCTTACCTCAAGACAAAAAATTTAACTACTCCCTTGACATGTAATGGACTACTAAATCATTTAAGTACCACTCAATTGGTTAAAAAATTGACTATGTATGGCATCAAGACTTATCAGACTGGCTAATACATCATGTTTGCGATCAACCAGAGTGATATACTGGCATCGGCTGTCTGATTCCCAAGTAGAGGGATAAGTCTTGTTACCATATCGGCTGTCTGATTCCCAAGTAACGGGATAAGTCTTGTTACCATCCACACAAAGGCCACATGTCTTTCCTCATTGGGCCAGGGCACCAAGAATACATAAACCGAACGAGAGAGAGTGCTGAGATGTGTTATGACTTATCAAATTTGTAGGGATAATAAGAGATGTACACTCAACTCGCTTTTTACACATTGCTAAAGTATGCGAAATTGGAATAACGCCTCCAAAAAATAATAGTAAAAAATAAAGAAATGCGTGAGCTACACGCGTGAGCTTGAGAAAAAGCGAATAAAATGGTTGTTTAGAAACTAAGGGCCGGCCTCTGAGGCAGTTCCCCACCATGCTACCATGTGCTTCAGTCACTCTTCAACCAGTATTAACCCCAACAACAACCAGTGGTTTGCTCTCGCCCTTCCTCCTCCTCTTCTCCTCCCTCTCCTACCACTTAAGTCTCCTCCTCCTTCTCCTACCACTAACATCATCTTTGTTTACGTTTGCAGATAAGGGTTCGTAAATTTTTTTTTGCTGTACAGTATTTACTTGTAAATCTGTATATCTTTTATACTCTACACTACTTGCAAGTTAATATAAATAACTAAAGGACTTCCTGATTTGTTATGTACTTATAAAATAAGTTTTACTTATCTTATATCTTTGGCATAGCGTGTTTATGTACAGTTGTGGAATGTATATATGCCTATTATCATTGTTTCTTATGGTAAATGACTGGTTACATTACGCAAATTTTACATTACACGTCACTTCTGACAACCTATCATCGCGTTGTTCCAAGAACTGAGTGTATAATGAGTACACCAGAATATTAGGTGTAGATGTGGGAATAGGACAAGGACTGTAACCAAAGGATAACTTAACAACGAGCTGTTCTGGACAGGCCTATTGAAGTCCAAAAGACCTTCAGCTGTAGTAATTGACAGATATCTCCCTAACAGGAATGGAGAGGTGCTGGTTAAACGTGGTGATGTGGCCTAGAATGCTGCCAAACTGAAAAAAAAAGCTGCTAGACCTAAGGAATGTGCCTGCCAGATATCGAAGTCAAAGAGTAGAGTCCAGTGGAAAAGGTAGAAGCCACTATATATCTTCAATATCATGAGATATATCTAAAGATATATGGGAAAAGGAGAATACTAGCCAATATGGATCCCCCATTCCTTGGCTATCGCTATGATGAATAATGAACAATATTCTATATGCTGTTAAACCTATGACAACATTATACATATTGGAAATACCTTAAAAGACTAACTGCTTCAATCAACTAAAAAGAGAAAAAATTAAAAATTATCTTGCATACTTTATATTCACTGAACCAGGTTTTCAGCCATCACAGTTGGGTACTCAATTTTAACAATGCCATGGCTCCTAGCAGTTGGAACATAAATGCTATTAAGTTAATTTAATTTTTGGGAACTAGTTTGAAAATAAAATTTATCTTATGCCAAGTTACAACGGAATCTCTCTAAGGAGAGTCTGTATCATGCCTGTTTGT
Source organism: Halocaridina rubra (assembly GCA_037179515.1). Lineage (NCBI taxonomy): Eukaryota > Metazoa > Arthropoda > Malacostraca > Decapoda > Atyidae > Halocaridina > Halocaridina rubra. Next base: position 63,273 of record JAXCGZ010000056.1, on the reverse strand, counting down.
GAAGAATATTTAATGGGAATAAGAATAATAAAAATTATTAATAATAAGAAATATTAAAAATAATAATAATATTAATAGTAATAGTAAAAATAATAAAACAAATTCAATATACAATGACAAAAAACAAATATGAAGCATCAGTGGTCATCGAAAAATATAAAATATCTGGGTGCAATAACTAGCATAGCATAAGTTTAAGCAAACAACAAGCTAATACAATTAATAAATTGCCTGGACCTGGCGTGGCAGCGTCTGTGTTGTGAAGTCAATGAATTCCAAAAAGTTCACTAGGTAATTCAGTCATTGCCTACAGATCACTGGGTCCATGCGATTAGAGAGAGGCTTGAGCCCCAGCTATGTGGTAACTCTAGTGCTATCACTCTCGCTACTCTCTGCCATTTAGTAGAGACCTTTAACCTATATAATCTAAAATACATCAAAGTCATTTAAACAATATGTCACATATATTAAACACAAACCAACCCAGATTTAATGCACTCAAGTGACTTGCCATTACAACATTTGAACACAACAAAGAAAACACTACAACAGTATACAAACATTAAATATGCTCAGTGTTGGTATATGCAAGCCCTGCCTGGGCATCTAACCTCACTAAAACACTCCACAACACCTTACAGACTTGACAAAACAAAGTCATCCCGGCAATTACCTCATTCCTCAACATAACACACACAATAACACAGCTCTTCCGACAACACGAAACTATTCTCTAGCAGTGATTTCTTAGACTCCCTCTAGCTGGAGACATCGAGAGAAACCCAGGAGATCCATTTTGCATCACACACAAAACCACAAACGCCACCAACATCACATACACTCACTGAGAGCTCTGTGGAAGAAGGCAGTTTCGGTAGTGGCATTCCTCAAGGACTCAGGGGTGTTCAGCAGGAAGCTAAAGGAAAGCTATGACATCGAAACCCAGGAAACCCATTTTGGAAGATTATATCATACACCACCAACAAGACACACTCCCTGAGAGCTCTATGCTAAAGACCAGTTTTCAGCAGTAGTCTTCCTTAAGGACTCAGGTTGTTAGGCCAGGCAGCATAGGGAAAGCTATGAACAACAACTAAATTGTCTCCTCAGATTTTACAATAGTACGGATAGACCACAATCAATATTCACTAACATGCAACATAAAATAAATACAGTATCTACTAAATTTCACATAAGATAATGCTAAATTATATGCGGGGCACTATCAAATCGAGTATATTTACAACTGCACATTCATATCTAAAGACAAGCTTAAGAAGTGCAAAGAAAATTTTTCATATAGCACCTTGTATAAAAGTACAAATTTATAAAATTATAAAAGTAATATAAATATAAAATTAGCATAATATTTGCAATATGCAGTATATATGGGGAGATATAAATTGAATTAAAAAAAAAGTGCAGTGTAATCAAAAGAGCAAAAAATTACCAATACAATTGGAACTCATGCACAAACAATACAAAGAAGCTTTAGTTCTTGTTACATACCTTTCATTTTCTATAGAAACATCATCTACATTAGTTATACTAGCATTATCTTCAGCTGCAATTTCACTAGTTTCATCTGGTTCTATATGTTCGATATCATCCAAGTTAATGGTATCATTTGCGATATCACTGTGCTCCTCTGAAATGTTGATGGCCTCAGGCTCCAGACTGAAAAATATATGTTACAATTACAGACACTCCCCTAGTTATGAATGAGTTAGGTTCCAGAAGTCCGTTTGTAACTAGAATTGTTCATTCATAAGTTGTGTTTAGGTAAAGAAAAGTACAAACACTCCCCAACTGATGAATGAGTTAGGTTCAAGAGGTCATATTGTAAAAGTTGTTCATAAGTTATGTTTAGGTAAAAAAAAAACAACTGTACAGTACATACATATGCAGTGCTGTACAGTATTTAGGCTCAAGACAGTTAACTACTACATAAAACAAAGAATACAGTTTTAATAAATTGGCCGGTCCTGGTGTGACAGCGTCTGTGTCGCGGGGTAAATGACTTCCAAAAAGTTTACCTAGTAATTCAGTCATTGCCTACATGGGTTTTTCGTAACTAGGGGAGCATCTGTACTGTGCAGTAAATACATATGCAGTACTGTGCAGTACTTCGGCTAAAGACACTTAACTACTATATAAAATTAAAGTATACAATATTAACCCTCTCGTGCACCATAACTGTTCAATAACTTTTCTTTTCCGAGCTCATTTGTGAAATCCTGTCTCTGGCCGGCAGTTTTTTAGTGCGCCGAGATATCTTGTTTCTTAGCTATTTTTCCCCCTCAAACCTATATTTATCATTATACATAGTATATCAACGACTTTGTTATTTGGTGTAGTTTTTCATGAATCAATAAAAAAAGAGAAACAATTCATAGAACCATTTATGGACATGGAATAAAGTGTGCATAAAGAGACATACGGTCTGAGTGAATGAGTGAGCCGGAAACTGCCTCCGTTTTATGCCTCGCCCTCAAAGCCACGTCAGTGGAGAGGGTTGCTAATTACTTCATTCTGTAGAGTGAGGACACTTAAGCTCAACCCAAAAATTATGCTATTGTCGTGGATGTTACTATTTAAAAATAATATTTTTGTTCAAATGGACGCCAATGGCATCACGGTACACTTAGTCCCTAAAAATTTATACACGCCATTGAAGTAACCATACACAAGAGGGTAAATGATTTTCAACACAGTAACAATAATGTACCGTAATAACACAGTGCAGTACAGTAATACATACATCAATACATGAGAAGATAATGAGTAGGTTTTTATTCGTATCTCCGAATGTTTGAAACTCAGTTGTGTGTAAGTAGGGGAGCAACTGTATAAGAAAAGGTGTGTGTCTCATTCCACATTTTTTCTATAAAAGGGATCCTCACATAGATCCAGTTTTAGGTCACACACTCCACATTCTATCAAGGGCTAGGACGCTGCCATCTTTCAAAGGACTTTGGAGTTGGCAAGTGCAACCATTACCCTGAATGAATGCCCATCCTGCCCTCTGACTGTGGTGAGTGTCCAACTGACGACCTAATGAATCAAAGTCGCGCACACTACTGACCTGGTCACACTCATTCCACAATCATTGCTAGCAGAGGTCCAAATATTAAGATATTCAGAAAAGCACCTGAAATTAGGTCAAAATATGTGTGGCATAACCAACATTATATAATGAGTTGAATAATCGAAGACGCAATGTGAATCTAAGTTACTCACCGCAACTCATTCCGTAGCTCTTGGTCTATTTTTCTCGCGAACTCGAGGTCTTGCTCTTCTCGCTCCTGTCTGTAAAAGCATATTAAAGTTACATTATTTAGCATATAAGTCATTACAAAAAAAACAAAGTACTGTACCTGTATTATAGTTTCTTTACTCCTCTCTGTAAGAATATATTCACTCTGCAATAATCAACATGTATGCTCTATAATGCATTGAATCAAGACGTAATCACTATATTTCTTAGTCGCCATCAAACAGGCTTGATTAGAATAAGGCAAACCTGGTATTTTCTTATATTCGATCCATTATTCTACTTCATTGTCTTCAGCTTTAACCCATTTCTATATGGGGTTACTGTTTCTTGCTAGCCTTTTCAACTATTTCCTGTCTCAAGTATCCCATTCCGTTAGTCCAGTGATTCCCAACCGGGGTTCCGCCGACCATCATCAGGAGTTCCGCGAGAAACCATAAAATAATTATGTGCTATTACAAAATGACAGTAAGTCATAACATTATTGACTTATTATATTGCTCAAGAACTTTTCTTAAAAAAATAATATATATATTATATATATTAATATACTATATTGGGGGTTCCTTGGAATATGAAAAATTATTACAAGGGTTCCTCCAAGGTGTAAACGTTGGGAGTCATTGCCTTAGTCCCTTGTACCGCATAATCGGCTAATCATACATTTGACAGTGCAGATTTACTCTATATTCCCTGAAGAGCTGACAATATTATGAATTAAACTGGACCCTATATTCAGTCATTTCAAATTAATTTTCCCTGAGGCATCTATCTCAATAATGAAGATGTTACAGAGAATACTAACAGCTACTCCCCAAACGAAATGCTATGAATAGGGAATGCTTGAGCACTTACATCAGGTGCTGAACGATGACATAATTGTCGAAGAGATCATCCAGTGAGACTCTTTCGTGAAGCATTCTACACATGGAGCACTCCAAAGAACCGTCAACCTTGCAAAGTTTTTGTGTGCATTCAAAACAGAATGTATGCAAGCACATGAGTAACTTCGGAGCCCGACGGCTGTCTGCCAAGTCATAATCTTCAAAGCATATGGGACATGAGAATGGTTCTCTGTCCCCATCAACTCCAGGGCAGTACGTTGCCATTATATCCACTTTTTCACATCACATGAATGATACAGTATTCTTCAAACCTAAAGTCCATATTCTCGAAATTTTAAGTCTATGAGTTTCGATTCCAAATAATACAAATATGACTACATTTCCTGAAAGACAAAAATTTCACTATATAAATTCAAGATAATAGGAAGAACAGATGGAAAAATTTCAAAGCTATTACTGTCAACTTGATCTGAATATAATGAGATAGTTCTACAATGCACATAAGCTAGACCTGGTTAGCTATGATTACAGAAACATTTATTAGCCCTTGAGAGTGTATTGCCTGCCCTCTGTGGATTAATTGCCAGTCTAGTCTATTGAATACAGGGGGTCCTTTGCTTACGAGGTTCTCAACTTAAGAAGTTTCGTGGTTAAGATGCATCTCCCATAAATTCTTCTGCTTCTTTTTTAGTCATTTTTGGCTTGTATTATCTTCTAAGCATAAAGCAGATTCTTCTGATGGCAGTTCTTCAAAGAAAAGGAGAGCCATCACCATGGAAGTAAAATTAGAGATAGTGAAAAGCTTGGAAAAGGGAGAAACTTTACTACTGCGTTAGAATAGGTGGGTGATGTGGGTGCTTATTTATAAATGGTGTGTTTAGACATGCGGAAAATTAGGTTACAACGCATCATGAGGAACAGAACTGCAACGTAGGTCGAGGAACCCCAGTATATTAGAATTGTGCAACAGTATTAGGTAGAAAATGCAGACTTATGAGGGTAAGTATGCTTATACTGTAAAATCTACCATTAGGTTCGCTCCAGTAGAAGCTATTTTATCGCTAAACTATTAAGTAATGAAGTTTCATTAACACTGTTGCCTCATGATTCATATAAATAAATCATGTAAAAAATGTAACCTGAAAATACATCATATCAGTGCTTTGCACGGCACTCCTGGAATGGGCATTCCCCCACTAATCTAGGTGAAAAACTAACATTCTAAAATAAGCCAAGACGTTTTCAATTAATATCTTTACTGAACCTGCATTCGGTGTGAAAACACAGTAAACATTCAACAACTTAAACTCAAGTATGCTTCAGTAATCACAACTAAACATGAAAAACAAAACCAAGTCATACTTCCTACTATGTGTATATATCACGAAAGTATGAACACATGACACAGATAAACAGAGGTAAGCTATGAAGGAACAATGAAACGATGGAGTGCTGAGAGCTTTCTGACTATACTATAGTCCATCTTGATCAGAAAATATACATACACACTCAACCCTCCATTTAACGGACTCATAAGGGACATTACGATGACAATTTGAAGAAATGGATCTGTATATACTTCAGTCTAATGAGAGATGAAGGGTATATGGTAACATTTGTGAATTCTTGTGTGGATATTTATAGATACTGTATATAATAACAAGAAATATAATGAATTCATAAGTTTACTTCATTCCAATGAATAAAAAATCTTCTATCCATTCTTCCTACGTTCTAAGTTTTCTAATTTCAATGGGATGCATGGAAACAAACAGAAAAAAGGCACTTTGAGGAAAAAATTATATTTTTCTAAGCATATTTATAATAGTCTAATAAATTTAATATATTTATAGGAAATGTATTATTTGAGCATCAGAGCTGATGTACTTGATAAAAACTCCCACTTCTTTTGAGTTTGTACATTTGTTGTTGTCAAGCTCATTTAATTTCCATGACACCATGATTTTCAGCAGAGTAATAGAACTGGTTTTACTTCAAGGACTCCCATTTCTATTAGGGGATAGGATGGTGCCTTCTTGCAATGGACTGTGGTTTTAGCAATTGTGACTGTTACCCTGACTGAATGCCCTTTCTAATCTAGGACCACGAAGGGCCGCAAACCCTCAACCGAATGAATCAAAGTTGCGAGCGTTACCGCTCCACCACGGTGAGTCATCCCATTTTCAAAATGAACATTATTATTTTAAAATGGCTCACTAAGACAAGTATGATTTAGATTATTTCGCTTGCAGTTACGATAAGCACTTGGATAAGGCAATATTATTATGCACTTACGAAGTATTACTGAAGGAGGGGCTGTATTTATTCTGAGTGTAAAAGTGTATATAATGACCTGTAAGGAAGATTAGCATTTGAGGTAATGAAATCAGATACTGTATACAGTACCCCATAAGTATAATAGACAATATTACTCTTTCCTAAATGTAGTGAGAACTATAATTCTTGCATTAGAACCGTAGTAATGTAAACTAATTTTTGCTTTCTATTTATCTCAAAGTGTATTTTTGAGATACCTTTACTACTTTCCAACTTAGGGAATGTTGTTTGGGGCTTGGGGGGGTGCAAACTCTCATTTAGTATTCACTAACATTAGCGAGCAGTAAGGTTAGGCTAAGATATATAATTCTGCCATCGAAAATAAAATGGGGATATTATTAAGGGAAGGGAGGTTGTGGGAGAAACCTAACCATTTAGAACTAACAAGCATTAGTGAGAAGTTTAAGGTAGGTTAAGCTATATAATTTTGCCAACATAAACAAACTGGGGATATTGTTAAGGGATAGGGGGTTCTGGGAGCTACTTCCCCCATTTAGAACTGACCAGCATTAGATAGAAGTAATGTTAAGATATATAATTTTGCCAACATAAATAAACTGGGGATATTGGTATGGGAAGGGGGGGGGGTCATGGTACTACCCATTTGGCACTACAGGATTTTTTCTTTTGTTTTATGAATGTGACACCAGGACAGGCAAAACTGCACTCATCAATAAGGGCCCGGGCACGAGAAAATACCAAGACGAAGGAAAAGAAAAAGGTTAAGGACAGGGCAGAGATGAGGTAATGTCACACAAAGGAAAACGACAGACAGAAAAAACAGTCAAAGTACAGAGGACCCAGAGATATGGAGGACTAGCTTGATCAGTATGTGATGAAATAAGCAAGGGTGGAAACTTGTAAAAAAAAGTGTTAACCCCAGGGTTCTCTAGACTAACTCTTATTTATAAGTCAAGTCACTTGAGCGAACTGACCCAACAATTTACCTTTATTTGCCATGTGGTTTATTCAAAAACAGTTCATTTCCAAAAAAAAACTAAAGCACTAATTTATATGAATGTCCAAAATCCATAGCAAAATCATAGTTTTCACTCAAATCATAAAATTATTTTAAATCAAAATTATAATGACGGCAAATATTTACTTTCACACCCCAATAAGCTTATTTATTCTTTTATATATCAGAAACACAAAGAGGGAATAATTTTAACCATATACTAGTATCTCAAGCTGAACTGACGTTATCAGCCTGACTAGGCTAAATGTAACATTTTAATACACTTCCATCAGATTTTTTCTAAATGAGGGTGTGCAAGTAATAACTTACGTATTTTATACCCCAGCAGTAAACGTTTACTATCATACCCTAAAAGTTGATAAAATATTGATATATAAAATAAAAATTAAAAAAAAATTAAAATCCATCAGTTTCTTTCATAACTGGAGAGAACTTAACCTAACCAACCCAAACCGAAAATGGTAAATTTCTAGATTTTTTTCCTGAGGGTGTAAAAATAATAATTTACCAGTAAAATCTAATAAGACAGACTTGTGTTTATTATATATAATCTTTCTATGCCTACATCAACACCGAATATTCTTGGATATTCGTTACACATGTCTTATTATCCCTTCACATCTGACAAGTAACAATACTCCCCATCTCTATGTTTTCTTCGTGCCCAGGCCCGATGGAGGTATTTTTTTTTAATTGCCCATCCTGGTGCCACAATCATAAAAAAAAAAATCAACGCTCAAAGAACATAAGAATTTTTCATGAATTATTTTTCCCTATTTGGGGGGTGTGAAAGTTTACAGTTACCAATGATATTTCATTATTTAGGGGGTGTGAAAGTAAAAAATTAAATTTCGTGGTAGAATTGTTCATTATATACACACAAATGCTCCAAGAACATATAAGATGAACGTAAAATTCCCTTTAAATTTTCGTCAAAATTACCTAAACCAAACCCGGATTAGGTTAAATGACACTTAGCCATTAAGGCTCACGGTCAAAATGTCCAAAGTTCGGTTCACAATTATTCTAACTTGGCTTCTTGGGACAAAGAAGTACGTACTGGCAAAGTATCAAAAAGCACATTGTTCTCCCTACATGTTCTCAGTACATATGTACGCCAAAAACGCATATTAGTTAAGTAAGACACTAAGATTCACTAAAATGGCGACACTAAGGTCGCATTTCCTCTCACAGCCATGTATGTCATGCTCGAAAGTCATTCACTACAGCCACTGCAGGAAAAAAATACGAACAATGTTATTCACTGTACTCCTAGTACACTGTTGCCTTCATACACGTACATACGTACGTACACTTGAAACGTTCGTTTAAGTGCACAATTTTTTTTTCTTTTGGTATTTTTTCTTTTTGACAATTAGCCAATTTAGTATTTTATTAAAATTATACTAATTATTAATTCTAAAGGTTTTTTTTATTAAAATAATGACTCTGTGAACATATTCTTAAAGAATAATTAGTTAATTATCTGAACCAAGCGAATCGGACGACGTGTCTTTAATTCGAAAACAATGTTTTAATGGTATTTAATTCTTGTTATATATATAATCAAGAAGGACAATAAAAATTATAGTTAAGAAGTGGGTATTATCTGTTATAAAAGACGTAATTTGAAATTTTGTAATAATAATCACGATGAATTTGCGCTATTTCACTTCTCTTTTTTTTTCGCTTTTTAAGGGAGAAAGCTAAAATAAAATCTGCGGGACAGAAATTGTCAAAATCGGTTCCCGGGACAATAATAATAATAATAATAATAATAATAATAATAATAATAATAAGAAGAAGAAGAAGAAGAAGAAGAAGAAGAAGAAGAAGAAGAAGAAGAAGAAGAAGACGAAAAATAGCAAAACATCTTTTAAATATGATGAAGTTTAAGAACACTGGCGCTCTCCAATTTTTCCACAAACTCGTTAAATGATAAACTAATTAAATATGTAATTACACTAATAAATAAATCACCCTGAGGGAGGGGGGCTAGTATACTTCCTCCATGTTCCACTGCGTGTCGTAAGAGTCGACTGAATGGGAAGGAGCGAAGGGACTGGGAATCTCCTCCTCTGTGTTTTCTCTTCCCAAAGAGTCAGAGTATTTTGTCTTGACTCAGCCACTTCCCTTATAAGGGGAAATGAATCATGTACATAGATAGATAGATGGATAGATAGACAGATAGATGGATAGATAGAATAAATGAATAAATAAATAAAATAAAATATACATCTGCTTTCCACTAAAACATTCATAAGAACATAAGAATAGAGGACACTGCAACATGCCTACTGGCACACACGAGGCAGCTCCATTTTTTAATTGTATTTTCAGCATGTCTAACCTATTCTATTCTACTCTACTTATTTATTCTATTTTTCTTTTTATGATTTTTCTAATAAGCACTAACCTATTCATACCCACCCTACCTCTGTCATATATCTATCTAAGCTACATTTGAAGGTGTCTAAGGTATTGGCATTTACTATCATACTAGGAAGCTTGTTCCATGCATCAGCTACTCTATCACCAAACCAATTTTTACCAATTTCCCTTCTGAACCGAAATTTATCAAGCTTAAATCCATTATTACGAGTTCTGGTTTGATCATGAATTTTTAAAACTTTATTAATATCTCCCTTGTTAATCCCTTTAAACCATTTATACACTTCAATCATATCCCCCCTAACTCTTCGCCTCTCTAGAGAATGTAGATTTAGTTTTTTTAATCTGTCCTCATATGGTAGATTTCTGATATTGTGTATCATCTTGGTCATTCTTCGCTGCACTCTCTCCAAGGATTCAATTTCCATTCTATAATAGGGTGACCAGAATTGCACAGCATAATCTAAATGGGGCCTAACTAATGCAAGATAGAGCTGCAAAATAACTTTTTCCGTCCTATTGCTGACGCTTCTTGAGATAAATCCTAAAATTCTGTTTGCTTTATTTCTGACTGCTGTGCATTGCTCTCTTGGCTTAAGACTACTACTCACAAGAACTCCCGAATTCCTTTATTAATATTAAACGTGGCTATTAATAAATTTCTCAATTAGTTTATACGTGTTTAATACGGGTACATTTGAACACGTGGACTTGTTTACATCCTGGCAATAAAAATTGTATACGAAAAATTCGAATTCTTAAATAAATTGTTCATCACATGCTACAAATTCTTATTTGAATATTTATTTACCCATTTAAGTTACTTATCGTCGAGCAAGAGGACTGGGAATCCCCTCTTTTGTACTTACTTTCCACAAAGTCAAAATATCTTCTTTGACTCAGCCACCCCCCCCCCCAATAAGGGGAAATATTGCTTTGGTATATATGGAATATTGTCTTAACTATATTCCAAGACCGCTTACTTATAATATATATATATATATATATATATATATATATATATATATATATATATATATATATATATATATATATATATATATATATATATATATATATATATATATATATATATATATATATATATCGTGGGGCACACATATATTCTCCTGAGGGAGAGGAGTTAAAATACTTCCTCCGTGTTCCCCTGCGTTTCGTTAGAGTCGACTAATGGGACAAAGCGAAGGAACTGAGAATCCCCTTCTCTGTATTGTCTCTTCCAAGAGTCAGAGTATTTTGCCTTGACTCAGCCATACCCCTTATAAGGGGAAAAAATATTCATGAATATATATATATATATATATATATATATATATATATATATATATAATTTTCCAAATGTTCACCATAAAGCACGCAAAATCATGAGCACACAGCTAATTATAAATAACGCAAACTACTTGTGTGAAATGCCAAGACCAACAGTCAAGCGACTTTAACCACTGGGTGAATAACCTCTTTTGCTTTCTTGATATAGCTTGACAGACAGATATATATGGATGAATATTACTTTTTCTTAAGAACCGAAATGTGTCTGTATATTCCTAACTTCTGTTCTGTATACTGTTTACTATACCTGTCATTTGATAAATCTGTTTATCAAATAGATTGTTGTATAAAAACGTGCAAACATTAATATGACTTACAGTACCTGTATTCGCGATTTTTTTTTCCTAAAAAAAAGCTTTCAAAATATGCAAGTCGAAAAGATACAGTTGTTACCCGAGTTGGCAGACAGGCTTCACCTCTTCTATTAATACTATTTCACTTCCTCATACTGCAACCACCTAGCTAGCGTTTTCTTTAATCAGTAACTAGGTGAGATGATGTCAAAGGCATTAAATCTCTGGTCTATCTTTATATCGCTGGGCGGATATGGAGCGCCAGCCGGGTCGTCTCAGTGAGGTAGTGGGAGGCAGCGGGGTAGGCACCATCCATGGGCGGGCCTAGTGGCCGACAGAGACGGAGATCGGCTGGGCCCCGAAACCTAGGCCTGTATTACCTTTGTTATCCTTGCGAGACAGAGTAGCCAGGGAGGGTGTGGGGTCGGGATTCTTTATTGTCAGAATATTTCTCCTTGCTGAGGAACACTTTGAGGCTTAGAATAGAAGGAATGGAGTCTATAGTAGTATTTACACAAATCTTGACAAGTTTCAGAAGTTTTGTTTCAAATTATTTGATCATATATGAGTTTTTTGAAATTACTGTACTATAAAAAAAAATAAATAGCCATAAAATAAGAGAAAAATAAGATATGCATAATGTTACACTACCATCGTATTTCAAGAAATGATTTGCAGTGATTACTGCTTAAGTGATTTCATTGACTGCAATACAAGATTATGTTTTGCTTTATCTAAGGAAATAGTATTGTAGTGTTTGATTTAATCAAGGTAACTTGTGGAAAGAAGCTAACTATTGAATACATTCAATTAAGAGTAAGAATATATGAATCAATCCTAGAATAGGTATATAATGTCATTTCTAGGTATATGTTTAGAATAAAGGTTAGCATAACCTAAACTAACCTGGACAAACAATTAATTTTGAATGCAGGTGCTTGACCCGAGATTGAGGTACATCAGGTGCCTATTTTGTGACCGATCCGAATATTAGTCAGGTTCAAATGACAAGATAACACGAGTCCTAACTAATTTGAACACCCGTCAGGCGTATTTACGATTTGTGTCACTCTTAATCCCCATTATGGGGGTGAGCATAGACAGTGTGACTGGGAAATAAAGGCTGGATGCCCTTCCTAATACCCAAAGGTGGGCTCGATTGTGGGTCTGTCAACTTTTGAGCTGAGTAGCCTAACCAGTTTTAACAAAAGCATACTGGGCAGCTTACATGAATCGTACACACTTGTACAGTATACTAAAATAATTATTACATATTTTAGTGATGAAAATTACTGGACCACCCACAGGAGAGTAGTCCTGGTAGATGAAAATTCGTGCCAAGTTGAATATTAAGTGTATATTCAGTACCAAATACACTGACATTACTGTTATCTATGTATACCTTAATCTAAAATCGAATTATTATATCGATTTTTACTGTGAATGTATCATTCTTATGAGTGAGACTGTAGTAATGACCTTTTGTGCAAATCCCCTCTCTTGATATTGGAAAGCACTGCAGAATATAAAAAAAAATAACCAGTATCAATCATAATCCAAAGAAAAACTTCATCTTTATTATTCTTATCTGCTACAAATTCTCTAGCCCTCAGTAGGAGATTCCTGCATCTTTTAACGTTTACTGAATTGCTGTATTGGTTGATGGCTTTTTCTGTAAAACCAGAAATCCTAATATTCACTCTAGTTTTCATTTAAAGCTCTAAGTTCTCGTGAGCTATATTTTTTTCTATGAGGAAGAGAAACATGAAAGGTGGCACTACAGGAAAAACACTGCAGCTGATACATACTGCATATACGAACTTTTGAATAACAACGGGAGACAAAAGTATAACTGAATAAGGAATCGTAAATTGACATCCACCATAAAATATTTTGTGCTTAATAACTAATTACAAAAAATATCATGGAAAGAATTATCAAGATTCCAATGCACTTGCTAGTTGAAGAGGAACATAACTCTTCAAAAAGCAAGTGCACTGGAATCTTGATAATGTGGAAATTGAAAGCTTGATTTTTTTTTGTAATTAGTTATTAATAGTAAATTACTTACTGTGAGTTTCTATTTAGAGTAATGAATGATAGTCTGACCAGATCAATTATGCAATGTGATGTGTTAAGGTCTATAACTGAAGGATTCATGTAAGACTTATTTAAAAGATCATATTTGATTGGGAAGATAGCGCTCATGGCAGAGCAGTAGTCCTTACGACTTTGAGTCCTCAGGTCGAGGGCTTGCGGCCTGCCATGGTCTGAGGTTAGAAACGGCATTCACTCAGGGTAACGATTACACTTGCCAAAACCAAAGTCCTTCGCAAAAAGGCACTGTCCTTGCTCTCAGTAGAAAAGGAAGTCTGTGACGTAAAACCAATCACATATGATGGGGAAGAATAAGGTGAAATAGTTAAAGAAAAAAGAAAAAGTCAAATTAAAAGACTGAAGTGGGCAAGACAGACAACATTTGGAGAAAAACTGCTGTATAAAATTTTGCTATAAAAACCTCCTTGGCAATTTCTTGGATAAAAATGCATGAAAAATATCAACAGGTGGTTGTATTATGTTTCAAACAGCATACAAGTAACAAAAGAACTATTTATTACATCAAATGGAATGCAGTTATTACACTTCATGTATTATTCATAGAAGTTACATTGCATTCCAAATTTGTACTTCTAAAAGACATTATTCTAGGTTACATAAATATAATACTAAGCTCACTTCAGCTTATATCATTAAATAAATATCTCTTAATATCATGTGAACCCTGCCAAAAAAAATTGATTGCGTCCTTTCAAAGACAATTTAAGTGTGTATTTTAAATTAGTCAGGTGTCGGTATACCAAACATAATTCAAATTTAAAGTGGAACAAATGTATTGAACAATACATTTGTATTAGTGTAAAAAAAATCTAAAAACACCATGATAAAAATATTTTTTCTTCAGTGATTTAATCTCATTTCGCGCTTTCTAATTTACCCAGTTACTGTCATCAGTGCCAGCACTGATGGTCATTCTTAATACCTAAGGTACAAAATAGAGCACCAAATTCATCACAGATCAATAACCATTGCAAAGGAAATACTGTACCCTGATTTCATAATGTCATAAGACTACCTTACATTTCACTTTTATCGACAGAAAAAGACTCAATCACCATTAGTGCTACATACTCTGAAATTGCCTTGGTGTATAATATCATAGCAATTATACAATCCATTTTCTTCCTTGATATTGTATTCTTTGATACAAAATAGTTGATAAAATAAACGTTAGGAATATGCAAGGTATGAATAAGCCCCACTAAGTTTCTACTTTTTGTTCAGTTGGTTTTAGCAAGCTATATAGTGGAACCTCGGTTTTCAAACTTGATTCGTTCCTAAAAGCTGTTCGAAGACCAAACTGTTCTCAAACCAAAGCAATTTTTCTCATAATAATTAATGTAAAACGGATTAATCCGTTCTTGAATGCCAGATAATTGTTTATTTAAACCTTTATGAAAGTACTTTATGCATAAGTAAGTATACAAAAGAAATGAAAAGCATTAACCCTTATGTAAAAAGAAAACTTTAAACATAATAATGGATAAAATAAAGAACTGAATTCTTTTTCACTTTACCCATACAAAAGAGTTCATGGCATAAACGGATGGAGGCGAGGAAGGGGAGAGATGTTTATGTTTGAAAGGGGAGTCTCCTTCCATGAAAACACTCTGTAACTGTTCTTTTGGAATCTTTTCTCACTCTTTTTTGGCACCACTGAACTCTGCTTGATACTAATTGGGTTGGACCTTACTAAAAATCTATCCTATGTAATTAGTTTTTGCCTCAGCTTAATATATTTCTAAAGTGAAAAAAGGTAGTGTTATGGAAAGGCTTATGCTGCGGTTTGTTACAGCTTTGTCAGGGTGTATTTCTACACAATGTTACAGCTCCCCCATATTGCACACATTTCCATCATCAGAGAAATGGGAATCTCATCTCTTCCATCCTCATCCACTGAAAAAAATTCTTCCACCACAGTCTTTTCCCACTCCTTAAGGAGGTGTTCCAGTTCTTCTATAGAAAGCTCATTCTTGTGATCCTCCACAACATCAAGCCCATGGCTTTCCAGAGACACGATTTTGCTGACATCCACACCATCCTCCCTAAAATCTTTGTCTGTTACGCAGTCAGGAAACAATTTCCTCCAGGTAAAGCTTAGGGTCCTGTAGGTCACTTGCCACCAAGTTGTGTCAATGAGATTGATGCATTGGAGGATGTGAAAGTGATTATTCCAGTAGTCACTG
>JAXCGZ010000056.1:0-45000 GCA_037179515.1 Halocaridina rubra | reverse complement strand
ATGTCATCATTTTCTCTAGCACACAGTACATTGCCAGTATTCGTACTATAATGAAAATAATGACTTAACAAAATGTGCAAAGGTGTAACATAAGTGCATACTGTACTCGTTTACAAATAAGAATCTCATATGTGAGTTCTCTAAAACTTATAACCAAGTAACTTCTTTCACTTATATATAAACATGAACAAGATTTTTGTTGCAATACAACAATTATCAAAAGTCACGCCAATATCAACTAAACAGTACGATAACTAACTTCTTCTTTGCGAGATTATGTGATAAAAATACTTCTTTAGCGAAAGAATAGTTGATAACTGGAATTTGGTAAGCAAAAACCTCTAATTGTTACATGCATTCATGTTCGTTTTCAAATTTTGCCAATATGAAACAAATGTATTATCGTGGTTCAGTAATAATGTTGTCTTACCTTTGTTCTTTTCCTTTTTATGTCTTCTTCTGGCAAAGTTGACAACAATGAATATGACTGTATATATTAGGTCAAAGAGACCAATGGTCAGATATGTCCTCGACCCACCAACTTTTTCCATAAGTATACCGCCTATCAGCCCTCCTAAAGATACGCCTGAGAAAACAAACATAGATAAACTTTAATAACAAAGATATGACCATTTATTGTAAATAAGGAAATACTATACATGAGAATTCAGGACAGGGCATATCAGGTCAAAGAAATTTTCAGCATATTTCTTCAGACAAAACAAACACTTTCATCGCATGGTAAAAGGAATTACAGCACATCTTTTTTAATGTATTCACGTGGTCAAAAGCTTTGGATTGTGATGAAATTTGATCATTCATAATGCTAAAAAAAAAAATATCCGATACTTAAGAAATATTTTATTCATAACCACAACTACAGATCAAAAACTGCAATGAAATACTCACCACCAATAAATGTAGATTTCACAATGCCCTGAATGGTTGCCTGAGCCCCTTTTGGTGCGAGCGCATTTGCATAAGTAATCATATTAGGATACATAAGCCCAAAAGATGGGCCATGTAGAAAGTTGATGGGTAAAAAGTACCACGGGTTGGTGACGCACGAGTACAAGAAGCATCGAAGCGTCAAAATGATCAAGACACAGCAAAAGGTCCGTACGTTGCCAATACGCTTGATAACATATGCTGAAATAAAGGGAGAATGGGCCTCAGTAACTCCAAAAATCAGTATTTAATGCACTTGGCAATATAAAAGGTAGTCTTTTCCTTACAACCGAGACCGGTTCTGACTGATCGGTTGTAAGTTGAATCATTACATCAATTGGAACGTGGTAGATAGGGACTCTGATGTAGTAAACACAAACAGTATATCATCTTTGTCATAATATTGAGTATTTTTGTAACTGTTGTGGTATATGTTTATTAATTTCTTATTATTAAATGCTATTTATAGAAATTTTCTTCGAAAAAAAAATGCTATTCAGTAGCAAACCAATATAGTATAAAACATGTTACACTCTCTACAAGTTACCTCTGGTCTTCATTCCAGAGTTCTCCATTTTCTTTCTATTTCATTCTATCCCCATCTCTCTCTGAGATTGTCTTTAGTTCATGGTTAAATTTAATAGGTTTTTATTATTCTTTTATCGTGAGTAATAATTCAAGTAAAATTGTAATGCTTTTTACTTAAATAGGAATTTTTTCGATGAGAGACATTGAATGGCATCATCAGTGAAATGATTGTTACTGTCACTTTTGTATATTACAGCTTGCTATTTTATATTTACATATTCAATAGTATATTTCTAATTTATCCAGCTTTGGTTTCATTGTGGCCTGAAAATTAATAATCTCAATATTTACAGTCATAAAGGCTTGTCATCACTAGTTGCATGTCCATAGTCAGAGACTCGACCAGTATATTTATTGTGACACTACAAGTTACCAATGGAAAAATAAAGAGATACATACATGAAAGGAACAAGAATGGCACTTCTCCAAAGAAGCAGTCAATGCCCAATAGCACACCCTGAATGAGTTTTATGTAAGAGAAGTTGGGATCATACGATGCAGCCACATCTTCAACGACAATGAAGAAGAACGTCCACTGTGTTCCCATGGTAATACCTCCAACTAAAACAGTTATCTGTGTAAAATAAAAATGGAAAAATATTAAATTCAAATCAAGATATTATCAATGGTGTATGACTAAACAAGAAATCAAATACAAATTCAAAGATCTGCATTTATCATCAGCTAATGAATATATGCAAAAACAAGTACATAAATATGAAATAATAACTGACAGGAGTATACAGCAAGTTATCATAAGTATAAATCAAATTAAATGCATGAAGAGAGTGCAGCTAAATCTCGGCGATGCTTACCAAAAATATTATCATTTTGAAAGAGCTCAGAGTTTTTCCAACGGTGCTTGCCTTTAATTTTTCTTTTTTGGGCACATCAAATTTTATTATAAAAGACACGACGAGGTTAGCAGTGAGGAAGGCAATGGAGAGGGCTACAACAGGTGTATAATCTATGCTTGCTTTTCCTCTGGAGAAATAGGTAACTAAGCCACCACTGGTCATACCAAACAAACCCCAGGCTAAACTGCCCCAAAGGCGCTGATGACCATACTTGTGACGATTTTTTCCTAACAAAAAGAAGCAAACAGTGTCTGCCATAGTAGTTGTCACGCCATTACCTGCATACAGGATCATCATGTTTAGGAATATCGTCCAATATTCTACAGAGTGTAGCAAGTACGGTAACGTTAAATGCATATGATTGATGATGGACGTGTCACAGTTATACTCATACATGGAGAATTCACCATCTTTACATTTAATATTATACATTTCTGAAAAAGAATTAGTTACATTCACTTCTGTTATCACATTACAGTTTCTCCTGCTACACACATTGTAATAAGCTTGCTCTTCGTCTACTGATAACGAAAATTCTGTCGGAAAGTGGAGGGCACTCTCCGGAGGCCTAGTGTTATTTTTGCTCATTTTACACTGCAGATTGTATTTCAGTTTCAACTGTTGCTTCACAAACTTTTCACTATCATTCTCGAGTATATCACACTGATTGAATATTGGAAAGCTCTGAGCCACTTCACTTGCATGTAAATCTGATATCTTAGGACACACTACAAATTTAGCATATCTGTCTTGAGAACACTGAACAGAGAGAGTAGCATTCATTCCCGTTGCAGGCGCTGGTACATCAGGCATGAAGAATACACATGTGAACGTTATAGTCAGAATAAGCATTCCAGCCATGAAGAACGCACGATGCATTTTGCAATAATCCGCTATCGTCCCTACCAGCATATTTGTCGCTGCACTGGTAAGGGGAATTACTGTCCATATCAATCCGACTCCACCTTCAGTAACACCTTTTTGGCGTATAAGCGCTGGTAGGAACGGGAAGAAGGACATACCTGCAAAAACATTTATGTGTTAGAAAATGTTCTTCAAAGAAAATGATACATGGGGAATCAACTTACAGATGCTTAAAAGCAATGGATTTACACAGAATCATTATCAAAAATGTTCTCATATTACTTGCTACATGCTGAATATAAATTAAGTACACAAACTGAATTAAGTAGTACAGGTAGACTTACCACCGTATTTAAGAAAGTAGTGCACTTTTAGTGGTAGCAGCTTTTTATTTATCTTTATAGCCATTTCGGTGGTGTACTGTACAACGATTTACGCCCAACAGCCAAGGATTGTTCTTCACAGACCTTCTGCTCTGAAAAAGAGGTACTGTATGTATAAATAAGGCTGAAAAGAAAACAAAGTACTAATTTAACAGTGTGCATAATATATATATATATATATATATATATATATATATATATATATATATATATATATATATATATATATATATATATATATATATTCAAAATTAGTCCCTATATAAATAGGGGTGGACACATTGACAGGTTTGAACTTGGGTATTAAGGCTAGATGCCCTTAAATAGGACTGGCCAGGACAGCTCGATTTTAGGGCTTCTTTCAGTTACGATTTTTTTTTCTATGCCTGCATCTACACTGGATATTCTGGCGCATTCGTTACACATCTCCCACTATTTCTTGACATCTGACTAATCACAACACTCCTAATCTATGTAGCTCTCTGCTTTTTATTACTATTATTATTTTTTTTTTTTGTGCCCAGGCCTGATGTGGGCAATTTGCTATATATATATATATATATATATATATATATATATATATATATATATATATATATATATATATATAGACAGAGAGAGAGAGAGAGAGAGAGAGAGAGAGAGAGAGAGAGAGAGAGAGAGAGAGAGAGAGAGAGAGAGAGAGAGTAATTACTTACATTAACTGAAATGTCTAAAAGAATATTTTAATTATTTATACATGTATATGAAGTTTACACTAGGCAAGCAAACATCTCACTTTACCTAAAGGTCTCCTTGCAATAGAGAGGAGGTATACGATCGGAAAATTGATATTGAACGTACAGAAAAAAAAGTAGAGTCAGGTTGGGGGTGAGGACTGCAGATTCCTTGCAAGAGGTTTTGGTATTCAATATAAACTTCTTTCCCTTAATTCAGAAGATGTGTGGACAAACACTTTACAAATATTCGTGAGGTTTTCCTCTGCATATCAGGCCTTAAGCAAAGTCCATTGTATGATAAATAACAGTCTTGGTTGTTCAAATTGGGAGAATTGGGAGATCCTTTATTTTTTGTAGTTTTTTTAAACAACACACCAACGTTGCTTATGGTGCCATTTTTAGATATAAACTTAAGAGGTCGCTTTCCCATCTCCTTGACAGTGACGTCAAAATTCCCATTTTTTTTACGATAACACATGTTAAAGAAATGACCGTAAATCT
The DNA here is from genome assembly GCA_037179515.1 of Halocaridina rubra. Lineage (NCBI taxonomy): Eukaryota > Metazoa > Arthropoda > Malacostraca > Decapoda > Atyidae > Halocaridina > Halocaridina rubra. The sequence goes on along the minus strand of JAXCGZ010000056.1, from coordinate 40,140 downwards.
GAGTATGAAGATAAATATTTATCTGTTCTATAAACTCCTGTACATCTTTTTGCGTCTGATTCATCCGCGAATCAGTCGTCATACGATGCAAGGTCAGGGTGACGTATATATTTTGATGCGTTGATTGACAGATTGCGTTTATATGCATCAGCTGCTACTTTGTATACGTTAATGAGTCAAGTGGTAAGAGAGTGATGAAAGTGACGAGAAAAGAGCACTGGATAAGGAAGTTCAGGGAAGAAGGAGAGGAAGACTCAAAACAAGGCAGAAAGCTCGCATAGCAGCGGATATGAAGGTGAAGAGACTGGATACCAACATGACAGGAGACAGAGACAGGAGAGGAAGACCCAAGAAAAAGTGGAAAGTTTGCATAGCAGCGGATATAAAAGTAAAAGGCTAGGATACCAATATGACAGGAGACAGAGGCAGGAGAGGAAGACCCAAGACAAGGTGGAAAGACTGTGTAGCAATGGATATGAAAATGTAGGGCCTGGATACCAAAATGACAGGAGATAAAGACAGGAGAGGAAGATCCAAGACAATGTGGAAAGATTGTGTAGCAATGGATATGAAAATGAAGGGCCTGGATACCAACATGACAGGAGACAGAGGCAGGATAGGAAGACCCAAGAAAAGTTAGAAAACTCTGCATAGCAGTGGATATGAAAGTGAAGGGCCTGGGTACCAACATGACAGGAGATAGAGGCAGGAGAGGAAGACCCAAGACAAGGTGGAAAGATTGTGTAGCAGTGGATATGAAAGTGAAGGGCCTGGATACCAACATGCCAGAAGACAGAGGCAGGAGAGGAAGACCCAAGAAAAGGTAGAAAACTCTGAATGGCAGTGGATATGAAAGTGAAGGGCCAGGATACCAACATGACAGGAGACAGAGGCAAATGGAGGTGGCTCTTCAAAAACAGCGACCCCATATCAATGCGGGCAAATAAAGTTGATGAAGAAGATGGAGTCAAATAGTGGAGAAACAGAAAGAGGAGCTGTTGAGTTCTTAAAATTATTAAGCAAAATGTCTGAAAATACCAAGCATTTGAAAATCTTGCTTCATAAGCAAAAAAACAAAAAAAAACTAACAATGAATCTGAGTGGTCCAGAGTATGATATCATTCAGGAAGAAACTCAATATATGCTAAAACTGACAGTAGCGTTCCAGGTCAACGGTTCCCATATTGAAGATTCCCAATTTGCCGGTTCCCATATTGAAAATTCCCATATTGAAGATTCCCAGTTTGTCGATTCCCATATTGCCGACATCTAATCTGAATTTATTATCAATATAGTACATACAGGTAATCGCAAGGTTTTATTTAGGTAAGATTAGGTTAGGTGGATTGATCTGAATACGAGTCAGCAATCTGGAAATCAACAATTTGGTATTAATTCAAAATTATCTTCATTCGAGTCGCAATCACAAAGGCAAGTTGCTACCGAGATAAAATAAGTGCAGACATCACGAACAACAGCAGCTGGTGAACTTTAGTAAACCAAAAATAGAAGAAGATCCAATTACAGCAATTCCAGGAATTGCTTGGCTGTAGGCAAAATTTCTGAGGCGCAATTTCAGGAGGAGAGTTGAAATACTAACTGGCATGGGCAACAGACATCAAAAATTTTTATTGTTAACCTTATCTAGTTTTTATTATCTGGTTTAAGCTGCGACCTGTTTATGTCCATTACTGTGCGAATGGGGATTTATAGCAATATAAAAAGGACAATATATATATATATATATATATATATATATATATATATATATATATATATATATATATATATATATATATATATATATATATATATATATATATATATATATATATATATATATATATATATATATATATATATATACTTCTTTTTACATCTTTCTTTGCATTATGTAAGTGATCTTATATACCAAACCTTGATTAAACGGCCATTTTCCTTTTAACACAATAATGTGTATTAAAAAAAAAAAGGTCGTAGCTCACACTAACCACGTCATTCCAAGGCTACACTTTAACTGGGAAAATTCCCATACAATTATCAAAGATGATGTAATGCCAGAGGGCAATAAGAAAAAAAAGGGGGTGTTGGTAGCCACAATGATTACGGAAAGATAATTCCCTCGACTGAGACAGTCAAAAAGTCATATTTCATCGTTACTAATAAATGTCGTTTGATTCATTTGTCGAATTAAAGGATTTCCACCATCTCCCAACTCTGGCCTACCTGGGATTAACTCTTAAACCGTTAAGTTGTGAAGTTGAAATGTACCTGAAGTTATTTATTTATTTATTTCGGTACGTAGGACTGTCTTCTTTCAGTGGTAAGTCTTTTTCGAGTATTCCATACTACTACTCCTATTACTACTACTACTACTACTACTACTACTAAGTACTTAATAGTCATCCTAATTTTGCTACTACCACTACTACTTAATAATAATAATAATAATAATAATAATAATAATAATAATAATAATAATAATAATAAAAATAATAATAATAATAATAATAATAATAAAAATTATTATAATAATAATAATAATAAAACTAATAATAATAATAATAATAATAATAATAAAAATAATAATAATAATAATAATAATAATAATAATAATAATAATAGGGATGCTGAAACACCAATAATAATTATAAGTTTATGTAAAACAGGAGTCAAGACAGCATCTCGTAAATTCCCAAGAACTTCACAACTGTATATGACATTTTAATCTTTTCTCAATTGGCTTCTTAAACAATTCTGTATATGTTATCCGTAAGTTTATATTCCGTTTTGGAACCAGATGTTCAGAACGCCATTTTATTTCTAGGAATAATTTACAGTTCATATCTTGATGCGCCGTGGCAAAATGGTAGCACTCGCGAGTTTGATTCATGTCCTGGGTTCGTGGCCCGCCACAGTTTGAAGTTAGAAAGGGCATTCACTCAGGGTAACGCTCGCACTTGCCACGCCATCGTCTTAGCCCTTGGTAGAAAAAGAGGTCTGTGACGTACCGGGGTTAAATTATCCTTTGTGATTTATATTGATTTCATGAGTCGAGCTGTTTTAGGGGATATAGAAAGTACGATTAGAATAGAACATCCTTGTCCACCTAGCTTGTGGGTGACCCAAGCAAGGTGGTAGGAGGGAAACGTCGAAAGTCTTTTATCCTAAAGGAGCTAGGAGGAGTAGTTTAAGGTAGGTGTGGATCGTGGTGAGTCCGTGTTTCTTGGTTCGGTCAGCCCCCCCCCCCTTACAAATGGGAATGAGGCCATATATATATATATATATATATATATATATATATATATATATATATATATATATATATATATATATATATATATATATATATATATATATACGATTGGAGTATATCCTGTTCTAATTTACCCTAATTCAGTGGATGGGTGATCGGTTTTACGTCACGGATTCCTTTTCTACAAAGGGTTAGGATGGTACCTTCCTGTGAAGGGCTTTGGTATTGGCAGGCGTGATCGTTACCCTAAGTGAGAGCTCCTTCTAACCTCAGACCGTGGTGAACAGCAAAGCCTTGACATGACGCCTCAAAGTCAAGGACACTACCACTTTGCCACGGCGACCACAGTTTATCCTAATTCAGTATATAATGCAGATAAATGAAAATAAAATATTTCTGGATACAAAGGCTGTGTGAAGTCCAGTTTGAATATTTTTTTACATACCAAAGCAAGGAACTAATTGATAGAGAGATCGAATTAGACGCATGACCTGATTTATATCACCAGAGCATAATGATCTTGTATTGCGCTTAAGCAAAGTGGGTGAAAAAAAAAAAAATTCTCGGAAAAAAATAAATGACAAGTGCAAATTCAGCTTCAACGACAGTGGCCCTCTCACATACTCCTTTTTTTACTATGAGTGCCAAACTTTACAATGCCATACCATGCTATGAGAATATTGCAGTATCCTTCTTCATCTCTCTTGCAATATGAATGGCTGTTGCAATCTTATTCTTATATTCAATGATAGATCAGTAAACTCGAGTATATTCTCCAGTTCAGACAAGTCTACCTTTCTCATATGTAGCTGAACGTGTCAGACTCTTTAAAGTTTGCTGAAGGAACGTCAAGTTTAGTTCCGAACTGTTCAGAATGACTTTACCATTTTACACTTTTGTCTTACTAGATATAAAAAAAAAAAATCTTGAACTCCGTAATCGTATATAAATATGTAAATGAACCAAATAAAATCCTCTAGAAATAGTAAAACATTACATATAATACGAGTATATACTATCTCTGTAAAACCCCGATAATCCTGTCTCTTAATAAGTCTCAAGCCACAGGATAGGTTCATGTAGTTTCTGAATTGCAAATGATTAATGTAAAGTCGCGAAAATTAGTCGGTGACAAGATTACACTTTTTTTTTTTACAATATATTCAGCTGGGGGTTAATATGTGCGACCTTTTGGCGCCTACTTAGTTAAAGCTTATATTGTGGTGACCAGTAAAAGACCCGAGAAATTTGCATAGAGTTTGTAAGTAAACTCATCATGACCTGTATCATTCAGCACTATAATACACTATTTCCAGGTCTCTTCTGGACTACGATCGCTAATAAGTTTACATATATATACAGTATATATATATATATATATATATATATATATATATATATATATATATATATATATATATATATATATATATATATATATATATATATATATTTCGGCTTCTCCAGCCAGGGGTCGCCACAGAGGATCAATTGTCTCCATATCACCATATCCCATGCGTCCTCCGCCGTCACACCGCACAACCTCTCATGTCCTTCCTCACCATATCCATTAATATCCTCTCTCTCTCTCTCTCTCTCTCTCTCTATATATATATATATATATATATATATATATATATATATATATATATATATATATATATATATATATATATAGTATCCTTTCATACATTCAGAATGTGTTAATTACAATATTTATAATAAAGGTCATAATGCAGTCTAGTACAATGGCATTTAATATATACCTTTACATTTACCTTCTTAATAAATAAACAGTTGCAATATCGGTCACAGAAATAAGGTATTAAAAAAGTATATACATTATATATATATATATATATATATATATATATATATATATATATATATATATATATATATACAAATATTAAATGCAAATGCTTTGAGCTCGCTCTTTCCAGGTCAACGTGCTTTCAGTTGTTATCGGGGAGGGAAGATCTAACTCATATGTTAAGAGATATCGGGAATGTGATAAGATCGGTTTTACGTCACGGATTCCCCTTTTCTACTAAGGGTTAGGGCGGTGTCTTCTTGCCAAGGTGAGCGTTACCCTGAGTGAATGCAACTTATGAAAATCAGTAAACGAAGAACAAACGGAAGTTTTTATGTATTTGAGCTTATGGTTACAACAGCGTTGTAGTTTTTTATATTATTATTCATTTTTATATTTTCTATTTATTTATTTATTTCATTTTGTGTCACTGCTGTGAACACTCCTTGAACTGAGAAAAAAAAAATCGCAACATTCACTATGCTTCGAAGAAAAGTCGGCAGGTTAAAAGGACACCAAAATATTGCCAAGAAAATTGGGAAAAATAAAAATATTTTGGGCCCTGACTCTCTCTCTCTCTCTCTCTCTCTCTCTCTCCCTCTCTCTCTCTCTCTCTCTCTCTCACACACACACACACACACACACACACACACACACACACACACACACACACACACACACACGTTTTTCTTTGTGAAGAAAGTAAAAAACGAGAACAATGGTAGAGAACTTCAGGAGGATCTAAATAATCTGCATGAGTGGTCAGAAAAGTGGCTAATGAAATTCAATACCTCAAAATGTAAGGTAATGAGAATGGGTACAAGTGCAAGAAGGCCCAAGCTTGACTACTCGGTGGCTGGAGTACAGCTTTAAGAGACAGAAAATGAGAGAGATCTAGGAGTAAACATACTGGCAGATTTGTCTCCAGAAATACATATAAATGGCGTAGTAAGGGCAGCATATGCATTCTTATCAAATGTAAGGGTAGCCTTCAGGCACATGGACAAGGAAATGTTCAGAAATATTTATGTAACCTATGTGAGGCCAAAACTCGAATATGCAGCCCCCTTTTGGAATCCGCACTTGAAAAAGCACATAGCTAAGCTTGAAAAAGTTCAAAGACATGCCACGAAACTGGTGCCAGAAATACGCAATCTCAGTTATGATGAGAGGCTGAGGGAATTAGACTTGCCATCACTCGAAGCTAGAAGAGTAAGGGGGGATATGGTGACAGTCTTTAAATTCCTTCATGGTTATGATAGAGTGGATAGGGATCGATATTTCGATATGGCTGGCTCTAGAACTAGAGGTCATAGTTTGAAGCTTCGTAAGAAAACTTCTTTGCAGGATGTAAGGAAATACTTTTTCAGTGTAAGAGTAGTTGATAATTGGAATTCGCTAAGCGAGGAGGTAGTTAATGCTATCTCAATCCATAGTTTTAAGGACAGGTACGATAAGTATCACTAAGTCTAAAATGGAACCGATCAGGAGACGGGAAGATACGAACTTTGGGCTCTTTCCCGTAAACACAATTAGGTAATCACAATTAGGTAATCACACACACACACACACACACACACATATATATATATATATATATATATATATATATATATATATATATATATATATATATATATATATATATATATATATATATATATATATTAGTTCTAAGAACTTTCACCGTGCACAATATTGCCATAAGAAAGATTCACAGTATCGGAAAATTCGCCGTAAGTAAAAATAAAAAATAAAAAACATTCGATGTTCCCTTAAAATGGCAACTTCTGGCAAATTCATCAACAAACCTAATCTAACCTAACCTAAATATGTATATACAACGAATGTATCTCACTGCTAATATTCCTATATGGCGAAACTACCTATGGCAAAAATGCTTGCGACCAATTTTCCGGACCCGATATCTCTCCACCTTGAAAAGGGAATAATACTGAACACCAGGGTATACTCTGATGAGAAGATATTGGACAGACACTGGATTCGGTTTTACGTCACGAACTCCCTTTTCTACTTAAGGGCCAGGACGGCTGCCTTCTTACGAAGGACTTGTTTTGGCAGGTGTAATCGTTACCCTGAGTGTATGCAATTACTAACCTCAGTCCGTGGCGGGGCGCGAACCCTCGACCTGCCGCCTCAGAGTCGCAGACGCTACCATTTTGCCACGGTGACTACGTGATTGGACAGACACTGAATGATCATTAATATATCAAGGGTTAAAGGTTCAAGTCAAGCTATCCTCTCCATATCAATGCCACTATCACTCTATACCTATTGGCTCCAATTTGTGCTGCTATAGAAACCAAGACCATTATCCAATTTCAAGACACCTCAATGACATAGGACACGAAACTACAATGTTATCTTTCAAACGTTTTTCTTCTTCTTCTTCTTCACGGTCAGCATATTACAAGGGAACGTTTGTGCCTCTTTGTTAGTAATAAATAGATGTAACAAATATGTCACTACAATGGAAATAAATGTTCTTGAGAAATCTGGACAATTGTGAAGCTTTCAGATCGAAGCCAGGCCACCTACTTGTCATTTCTCTCTCTCTCTCTCTCTCTCTCTCTCTCTCTCTCTCTCTCTCTCTCTCTCTCTCTCTCTCTCTCTCTCTCTCTCTCTCTCTCTCTCTCTCTCTTCAAACCACAGCGTCCATGATGTATGAGCATATTATATTTGGCAAGTTCACAAATAAGAACTAACAAAGACGGACACTTACCAAATATAGAAGCATAAGATAACACTAACATAAAACAAACATACCTAGTCATACAAGAGAGAGAGAGAGAGAGAGAGAGAGAGAGAGAGAGAGAGAGAGAGAGAGAGAGAGAGAGAGAGAGAGAGAGAGAGAGAGAGAGAGAGAGAGACTAATGTTGCTCTATGACGAAGTTATGATGAATGTCTCTCTTTGGAACTGCTCCAACCATTTTTCATTATCCTTTGCTTTTGACCCATCGGCAAAAGTAAACATTCATAATAGATAAATGTGAGTTTTGACACACTCGTTCGCACTCACTCATGGACGTATTGACCTGAATACGTGCAACTTAGATGTAACACATGACACGCAAGGATATATTTTTATTATGAGAACGCAGAAGAAAAAAAAAGACAATGGAGTACCTAAGCGCTTGCGATTATATTTATCTACTCATTTTCAGAGGTAATATACACACAAATACACATACATACATACACAAAGTCATGCGACATTTCACATTCTCTTTGCCAAAGGCATGCCTCCATGCCATTGGCAAACACTATATTTATAGTTATGCAAGTGAGATCTTCAAGCACAAGACTTGGGTTACGTTGAGCACAATGCATTTCAAAGGACAATTTCTTCAGCGTGGGACGACAGTTCTCACAAGTGACTCAATGAATCCCATTGGCGGAACGATAAGTGCGAGATAAGCTAAGTGGCAAATATAATGACGTAAGGAGAACCCCATCAGAATGGCCCTACGTCAAAGACCAGGTTAAATAATAATAATAATAATAATAATAATAATAATAATAATAATAATAAAAACAATAATAATAATAATAATAATAATAATAATAATAATAATAATAAACATAATAATAATAATAATAATAATAATATTGCAACACCCAATTTTCAAGGCTAACTGAACTATTTAAAGCAAACTTAATTATTATAAGTCTCCAGAAGGCTGTTATTTTGACGCCTTAGTGTGACGTTATTCATTTTACTCTATTTATCGTGAAGCGAACTCGGAATGTAGCGTTACACTGTAGAAAATATTATGAAATTACAGAACGGTCTAAAAGCCTTTTTTTCTTTTTTCAACCATGCTGTGTCACCCCTTTCAAGCCCGATCTCAGGGAATTCACCGAGACTTGACTCGCTACTGGTCATATATGAAAGATTTCTTACTGTAAAATGTTCAGTTCTCCATCAAGTAGTTTTCTAGATAATATATATATAAGATAAATACTAAAATAGTATTTAAATTTACAGTTTTTAAAAGAAAACTTATGTATGTTGATAATTTAATAAAAAAAAATGTCTATGAAAACCAACAATAAAAATTAATAAATAAATAAAAGACACTTTTAAGATGGCGATCAAAGCTAATCCCTTCATCCTTCAATATAGAATATCTTGTCTCTCGGTGGCAAAATTCGAACTAATCTCTACGGAACTTACACGCCATCATCATGTATATTATCAGCCTAATTTTATTAAAGTTATTTCTTTTAGTTATTTTTTCCGTCTTACTTGTATATTAATAGCCTATTTTTTTTTATTAAATATTATTATACATTCAACTTACAATTTTATAAAAGTCCGTCTATATGTAGAGACAGGCTAATATCACCCTTGTGTACGTAGTACTTATGAACGAGTATAGTCATTTTAGTAATGGGCAATTGCAATCATCGTGTGCTGTTGTTGCTGCCTGTCTCTTGAGTTCTGAAAGGAATGGATCCTGAAGTCATTATCCATTGTACAATTTTCTTTTATTTTTATTTTTTCTCTTTTACTCATTGCTTTTTTCACTACTCTTTTTTTTAATTGTACCGCATGCTAACGATTAACTCTCATGAACTAATCTTCATCAAAATAACTTGCTGAATACTGTCAACGGATTTTAAACTTGTATAAATAATTTACTATCATAAAATTATTCAAGTTTATAGAGCAGATGTCCTCAAGGTTTCTCGCGGGTATTATGGAGAAGGGGAACCTGAAATTTTTATAGGTCCAAATTCTGCAGTTGGGGTTAACTTGCATCAGTTGAAAACGTGCTTCTGAGAATGTAAATAACACGTTACTAGCGCTAGTTTTTATTCCACTTCATTATTTATTAGATGAAGCGGGAAGAAGCCAGCCATATAAAATAACAGAATAACGAGGGGGAACAGGCTAGGCTAGTGACGTCACACGAAACTGGTAATAATCGGTAATAAGCTGTTCTTGACGAATTCTATCTATCTACCTTGGCTGTTTCCCCCTTTAATTGGGGGGTAGCCGACATCAAAAAGAGAAAACAATAAGGGGATTACTTGCTCTATGGGCAATGACGAGGGAGCTAGCGACCGTTCAGATGGCACGGCTGGAGTGCCACATCCTGGCTCTTCCAAAACTTGTGTCGCTTCACAACTGCCAACTCCCCTACTGTCCCTGCCACAGGGCTACCTCTGTAAGATGCAGCCTCGTGGTAACAGCAGATGCCCATCAGAGCTGCGTCACAATTGCTCGCCACTCATTCCTATTCCTAACACGCTCGCTTGCTTCCCTCACATCCATCCTCCTATCATTCAGGGCTCACGAATTACATTAAATAATTCTGAAAAATCAAACTTAGTCTACAATATTTACATTATAACTTTTTAAAATTAACAGCTAAACAAAACAAAGCAATTGCCTCTGTTTACGTCCTTATAAACTGAAAAAGCTTCATAGGAAACGCCATCGAGATCATATCTTTTAAAAATAATTTGAGGGAGAATGAACAGTCTGTCAGCATTTGTGCTTTCGCTGACTTGTCAATAAATTTAGTGAGAAATATATGATGTTTTAAAGATACCATTTTGTCTAAACACAAGATGATTTTTCGACGGGGAACTGACAAGTAGTGTAAAGTAGAGCGTGAACTATTGTCATGGCAGCTTATTTTTCTGAGTCGCGAATATTGACTCGAAAAAGCCTGACTTAGCAACAGTCAAACAAGTAACAAGTAACATTTTCGTGTGATGTGATAAAAGCGCGGTATAAAATGCGACATGTGAGAAATTAAAGTAATTTTGCGTATATTTAAAGAATAAGTAATAAGACTTAGCATTCCTCATGCAAAGATTCTATCAAACTAGAGTGATTTCTAATTTAGTAGTCTATATTCCTGAGATAAATGGAACAGTTTGTTTACTCGGTTTTACGTCACGGACTCCCTTTTCTACCAAGGGCTAGGACGGTTGCATTCTTGCAAAGGACTTGTTTTGGTAGTTGTAATCGTTACCCTGAGTGCATATCCTTGCTAACCTCAGACCGTGACGGGGCGCGAACTTTCGACCTGACGCCTCAGAGTCGCGGACGCTACCACTTGAGCCACGTGACTACAGATAAATGGAACAGTATTTACAACAATAAACTCCTGTAACACAATGTATATCTCCCCCATTTACACTCAGGGAAAGGCTATGTGTTACAATCTTTAAGCTACCAGAAGGTAATTAGGCTAGTCGTTAATAACCAATAATGAAACAACTTTTTGCCTAATTGCACGGCTTTTTCTTATGAGTGTGACATCGGGACAGGCAAGAAAATCGCCCTCATCAGGCCCGGGTACCAAGAAAACACTGAGATGAAGAAAAAAGTAGAAGTTTAAGGACATGGCAGAAATAAGAGAATGACAGTAATGATAACAGTAGTAAGTATTCCTTATTTTCAATAGTTGTTTATACTTTTTTGACTATTTTTTTGTTTATGTGACCATTTTAATGTATCTAGCTGCATGCGTCACGATGCGAATTCTGAGGAAACTTTCGAAAGAAAGTTACTATAATTAATTAATTCAGTTTCTCGTGTCTTATGTGTGAACAGTTCCCACTAAGTCTCGCGACATCCTTTGTACGAGTAAATGAACTATTTGTTCCGGTTTTACGTCACGGACTCCCTTTTCTACCAAGGGCTAGGACGTTTGCCTCCTGGCGAAGGACTTGTTTTGGCAGATGTAATCGTTACCCTGAGTGCATGCCCTTGCTAACCTCAGACCGTGACGGGGCGCGAAAAACCCCTTACGCTCGTACAGGTCTTCTGGTTGGTTTATCCACGAACTCTTATATTTTCAAATGAAATCGTGTCTGACTTTAGCGTTTACAGTTTCTTCGCTTAGCGGTACAGGTCTTCTGGTTGGTTTATCCACGAACTCTTATATTTTCAAATGAAATCGTGTCTGACTTTAGCGTTTACAGTTTCTTCGCTTAGCGAAGTCCAATTATCAACGAGTCCTAAAAATATAGGTCCTTCTATAGTGTGCGATCTACGAATACGATTCATCTTTAGTGTGATTCACATACACGTTTTTATTTAAGTGTGCGATCTACACTTTAAACATAAAGAAAACGAAAAAAAGTCTTAATGATGACTGGATACACATTATAACTCCTTAATATGGATTTAAAATTAGTTGTGGGTATCCGGGTGGATTTTGATGATATTTTAGAGAAAAAAACTGCTAATCGTGAGGGATTAATATATTTAGCACACTGATCGGAATTTTTCGTTGAACTATGTATATATATAAGCTAGTCCAGTTCATCAAAAATCAATCGTATAATTTATTTCAAGCAGTCACCGTAAATGAAAGACTTTTACACCGAAGTTGTAATCTAGGTTAAGTTAGAATAGGTTGAGTTAAGTAAGATCAGGTTAGGTCAGCTTAGTGTACGATAAATATCTATATTAACATAGATCACTTTGTCAAATTGTATAACACACACTAAAAGTGGGTGTTGTTTCGGTTTTACGTCACGGGCTCCCTTTTCTACCAAGGGCTAGGACGGTTGCCTTCTTGCGAAGGACTTGTTTTGGCAGATGTAATCGTTACCCTGAGTGCATGCCCTTGCTAACCTCAGACCATGACGGGGCGCGAACCCTCGACCTGCCGCCTCAGAGTCGCGGACAATACCGCTTGAGCCACGGTGAAAGTATCACCAAATTATTTCCTTACATCAGCAAAGACGTTTTCAGTCTAGTACTTCAAACTATAGCATCTAGTTCTAGAGTCCTTATTATCAAGGTGTCGTCTTCCTAAATTGTCAAAACCGTGGAGGACATTTTAAGTTATTACCTGCCTTGCAAGGCTCAAGCGATAGCGTCCGCAACTTTGAGGCGTCAGATCGAGGGTTCGCGCTCCGTCACGGTCTGAGGATAGCAAGGGCATGCACTCAGGGTAACGATTACGTCTGCCAAAACAAGTCCTTCGCAAGAAGGCAACCGTCCTAGTCCTTGGTAGAAAAGGGAGTCCGTGACGTAAAACCGAAACCAGCCTTCTAGTATGACACTCCACCCAGTTGTTACGCGTGAGTCCAATGCTAATAACAATCCATCTAGTTGATTTATCTATTACATGCACTAACATTCATAAATATCATTCCTAAAAACTATAAATTTATTTAGCATTTACCGTTTCTTTACTCAGCGAATTCCAAATCGCAAATTTTCCTTACGCTAAAAAGTGGCTTGTTTACATCCTGCCAATTTGGTTTCTTGTTGTGTGCGTCCGTATGTGTGTATACAAGTATGCAAGTGTGTGCGTGCGTACCTACGGGCATCATACGATGGGTCTTTGAGTACGTCTGCAGGCTCCGAAAGGTAACCGTAATAAGTTCTCACATGCACGGAAAATTTCGAGTCTCGCAGTAAATTTCCACGTGATTCCTTCTTGGTGGCGAAAAAAAATTGCATATATATATATATATATATATATATATATATATATATATATATATATATATATATATATATATATATATATATATATATATATATATATATATATATAGTTCGACAGAGTCGATATATTTGTTTCAAATTTCGTTGACAATATTTTTTAATGTTCTGAACATCACATTTCATTACCATCTACTCTTTTATTTACCGAGTCCCTAAGCTTCCGTTCTCGTAAATGACATAGTTAATCCGTCAATTAAGAATACAGTAGTAGTAGCAGTAGTAGTAATAGTAGTAGTAGCATTGATATCACTAGTCTATTTACTTGAATATTTGCGGAGGCACTAAACAAATTGCAGTAGTAGTAGTAATAGTAGTAGTAGTAATAGTAGTAGTAGTAATAGTAGTAGTAGTAGTAATAGTAGTAGTAGCATTGATATCACTAGTCTATTTACTTGAATATTTGCGGAGGCATTAAACAAATTATTTGTCTACTTTTGAAAGAATAATCATCAAGCAATTATAAATATTGAAAATGAACTTTAATTCACAACTTCATTGAAATGACAGAATTAACATCAACGGAATAGGAAAAATCGTTATAAAAGCACAAGAATATATATTCGACATTGGAAGAACCTTCATTGATCTGCCCGACGGGACGTTATTTAAATGTTAATCGATAAACCAGCAGCTGCTCTATACACACACACACACACACACACACACACACACACACACACACACACACTATATATATATATATATATATATATATATATATATATATATATATATATATATATATATATATATATATATATATATATATATATATACTGTAGCATTAGTCTACCATAAAAATCGCAACGAGCTGCGAAGAATTTTGCCACAAAATGGCTATATTGTTTAAATATTGATTGCCATCGACAGTACAAAAATCGACGCTAATGTACTAGAGGGAACTATATTATATCCACCGGCGCCCCATAGGATAACTTAGTCATATTTTCACTATAAACATTTGATTATGAACAAAAGTGAGTTACGAAGATAGTGATAAATTTGAATATGTATTATGTAGCTGATCCAATAGAGATTAATATTGTAACTAATTATAGCCATATCATTATCTATCTTATTATATCCTATGCATATATTTTTTTATAGATGTCAAAATGTATTCACTGCTTATCAAAATATCGTAATTACCGCTTGAAAGACACGTTTTCTCTCACTTTGCATATCGATAACAAATACATGCTTCGGAGTCATCTGCTAAAATATAACCGTACCGGTAAGATTTTTTTTTCTTTTAAACAGGGGTCCTAGTTCGACAGTACCACTAGTTGCTCGACAGGACCACAGTCGGTAATATTATCCTCAATAATCATGACTAATATTGAACAAAATATATAATAAATGAAAATAATGTGCACACTTTCATTACCATCAATTGCAAAACCTAGTAATTTGACCACTTACTCAGGACTTCGACGTTAAATGGACGTAACTTAAACACTTCCTCCACCGTCTTGAGAACGTGCAAAATAAACTAGAGTTTAGTAATACCACACCTTCGTCCACTCTTAGCGACTGGTCAGTGTCGACTGCGGGAGATTTCCTTTCCCACCAAGCAGATGCAGCTGATCTCAGAGTTGCTAACTAGTGCATTTTAGCAATTTTTCCTTTCCTTTCCCATCTGATCTGAGTTGCTAGCTAGTGCATTTTAGCCATTTCTTTTGCTGTATGATGCAATAGCGTGCAACATTCAAAAAAAAGGTGTAGGATATAAATAGTAATGAGACATTAATGAGGTTTCATTTTTTCTTGCTATAAGAAGAGCGTAGCATGATTTTAGATATATGAGGAGACTTCTAAGTATTAGAATTTCAGTTTACCGAGGCTATGACGTATCACTGAAGATTAAGAATAATTAAATATAAGGGGAGTGAATTAATAGTTTATCTTTGTGCCTTTGTTGAAAAGACAGTCACCTCTCATGCACTCCAATCTCCTCCATTGTTTTGTTGTACGTTTGTGCATCATGTTTTCTAAACTTAATTTTAGGCTAAACAGCGGGTGTTCCTGTTTTTTGCCTGGAGGGTAAGTTACCGTCACAACACCGTTGAAAATGGTTCAGATGTGAATGATAAGAAGACTTTTTTTACTCCTTGGAATAATGTTTCATTGGAAGAAAATTCAAACAATGCATCTCACACATCTACTCCTGTAATTCTGCTCTGTACTTAAAAGCTCTGTTTTAATGAGAACATCTTCGTGAGTAGATAAAAATGTATAATAAGGTATAAGGCGACTTACTCATATTTTAATTCGGTACTTCCTTTATACCCAATGTGGTTAGTGACAGAAACTGTGAACCATTTAGACAAAATAAGCAAATAATACATTGACACACACAAAAGTGATGCTCTTAAAATAAAGAGACATCTCTCAGGTAGTTATAACATTTCATAGATACACTCGTACGTTACTGTTATCTTTGGTATATTAAAATAATGAAACATAATTGTAGCATGACTATTATCTTACTACCGGATTATCACGTCTATCCGGCCTTGCACAAGTCAGCGATAAGTTAATATCTTTTCCTTTGAGATTTAATATCGACAGTAATAATTCACACTACTCCTAGAATTTAGAAAGTTTATCATCATTTCTCTCCATATTACATCACATCCGTTATCAGCACTAGCTCTACCTTGGAATGGTATGTTAACTCTCCCCATTAACACGGCATTATTTGGAAACGGGGACATGTGGGGCTCTACCTTTGTCTTTAACACGTGAATTTAGGCACGTATTCAACCTAATCGCTGTGCTGAAGCTGCTGTTTTACTTGAACGAATTCTCAGCATTTTTCTATTTTCTTCAAGGTGGTTGACATTTATTCCTACCCACCAGTAAGTTATATATGCTAATTTCGTTAGCAGCTCAAATTTCAAGTTAGACAGAAATCATATGCAAGTGCTATCCTATGCATAATGTTCGTTCGTTCGTTCCGGTTTTACGTCACGGACTCCCTTTTTTACCAAGGGCTAGGACGGTTGCCTTCTTGCGAAGGACTTGTTTTGGCAGATGTAATCGTTATCCTGAGTGCATGCCCTTGCTAACCTCAGACCGTGACGGGGCGCGAACCCTCGACCTGACGCCTCAAAGTCGCGGACGCTACCACTTGAGCCACGGTGACTACATCCTCTGCATAAATTGCATTATGCAAATTTATATTTAATGTTATGTAAGTACTATTAAGCATTTTCTGCTTGCACAGCGATTTCAGCTGCTGATATGAATTTGCAATCGTCAGTATAATAACAACATAAGATAAAAAATCTACCTGGATTTCATAATATAAATGCCATGGCAAGTCCTGAATGCAATAATCCTTGAGTTTCATAAAACTAAGAGGAAGGCATTGCATCATCTAAATGACAATTCAAATCGGTTACACGAAATTTTCAAATTGATTTTCCGGCCCTTTCCTGATAGTATATTATTTTTATTTATTTAAGTAAAAAGAGACATAAAACTTCAGTGTACCAGAATTTTCATTAGCATAATCAGAAAAGTCATTATTATTATTATTATTATTATTATTATTTTCTTTTTTTTTGCATTTTCATTAATATAATGCCCTTACAAACCTCAGTTCGCGCCCCGTCACGGACTGAGGTTAGTAAGGGCATACACTCAGCGTAACGATTACATCTGCCAAAACAAGTCCTTCGTAAGAAGGCAACCGTCCTAGCCCTTAGTAGAAAAGGGAGTTCGTGACGTAAAATCGAGTCTATTAATAAAATCAGATTTTTTTTTCCATTAAAATGAAGGCGGTAAATCATCGGAAATAGTTCTGATGTAAAATTCCAAGAGATTTGTTAGATATATTGCTTCAAGCCATCATAGACCAAGCTATTTCCGAAATGCCCGGATACATCTCCAGCGTGACAGGTAGTACATTTTTTTTTTTTTCAAAGCATAAAATCACAAGTATGAAGAGGAATAATCGAGGAATCCTGAGTGGTGATTAGTGATGTCTGGGATACCAAGGTGATGTGACTATGTATAGGGAAATCTGGTACAAATCCTGAGACCGTCTCTATCTATCTATCTATCTATCTATCTATCTATCTATTTCCAGTCGAATTTGGTTATAAATCCCCACATTCTTCATAGCGTATGATAATAAATCTTGCATGAAAAAAATCGAGGTTGCAATGACTGTCAGGAACCAAAATATTTTGTTAATACTGTAATACGTCTTGCAGGGGATTTTCCCTTTGTCAGGTAGAGTATTAGCTATATTGGCATGCAAAAGGTCGATCGCGTGCGCAAAAAATACACACACACACACACACACACACACACACACACACACACACACACACACACACACACACACACACACACACACACACACACACACACACACACACTATATATATATATATATATATATATATATATATATATATATATATATATATATATGAAAACATGAATCATATTTTATCGCTGACCGAGACTCGAACCTAAGATAATTACTGTGCCAAGGCTCTATCAACTACACCACTGAAGGTCTAAAAGTGAAACAAACCTTACAGCTTAACTGCTATACTAGGAATGAACGCATACAATCTGAATGCCTTTTTGTTCATATTACATAGTCTCCTACCTAACTCGTTGCTTCGCTTTTTCGCATTTAATTCAAATCCCAGCTATATAGGCATTGATAGTAATAAAATAAACACATGATTCATATGTTAATGTGTTTATTCGATTATTATTAATGCCTATATAGCTGGGATTTGAATTAAGTACGAAAACGAAGCCACGAGCGAGGTTAGGTGAAGCTCTAATATGAAGAAAAAGGCATTCAGTTAGAATGTGTTCATATTTAGGATAGCTGATTAGTCCTTCAGTGGTGTAGTTGATAGCGCCTTGGCATAGTAATTATGTGTCATAGGTTCGAGTCCCGGTCAGGAGTAAAATATGATTCATGTTTTCATAATATATATTATATATATATTATATATTATATATATATATTATATATATATATATATTATATATAGAGAGAGAGAGAGAGAGAGGAGAGAGAGAGAGAGAGAGAGGAGAGAGAGAGAGAGAGAGAGATACGAAAAAGTGCCTAAAGAAGTTTATTCGCCTTGAGAATGACCTTGAACCGCAGCCTGTTATAATGCGCGTGAAAAAAAAAAATGTGTTCCAATTGTTCTGTTAAGACAGTGTTGACATCTAGAAGACAGGCAAGAGGCGAGCCATCTCATCTCAAGCTGAGAGAGAGAGAGAGAGAGAGAGAGAGAGGAGAGAGAGAGAGAGAGAGAGAGAGAGAGAGAGAGAGAGAGAGAGAGACTCCTGCCTGGTTTCTTGGAGAAAATGGAGTAGGAGGAGACAGCAAATGACCAAGTGGCACCTCGGGAAAAATATGGGTACACTCATATATATTTTTTGATATAATGATGAGCGAGACAATACTACTATTTACGATACGAAAAAAAAAATGTCAGACAGACAGACTAGCTTCAAAATAACATATCATTGGTTGGGTATGGTAATGCAGGGAATTTCTTTGAGTTTTCTTTTTTTATTAGTATGACACCAGGATGGGCGAAGAAAATTGCTCTTATTAGGCCTGGGATATATATATATATATATATATATATATATATATATATATATATATATATATATATATATATATGTATGTATTATACAGCAATTAAATGGGGGTCGGTGAATTCCTATAAGTCTTCCTGATTATTCAGTCATTAGCTGGTGATCACTGGGTCCAATTGAGTGAAAAAGCTCTTGGGGTCTGGCTAGATGGCAGGTATCTAGTCGGGCTCTGTGTTATCACTCTCCCTTGACTCTGCCTTTCCTTAGAGATCCTTAACCTTAAGTGAAGGGGAATATGACAGCAGCCCTCGGGGACTTAATGGTAAACGAGTATCTAATCTCTATGGCAGAGTCCATTATCAAAGAAAATGACTAAAATACAGGAAGAAAACAGGTTCTGTGGCGCCCTCACCTCATTAAAGTATACTTTATAACTTGTTGATGGTACGTTCTATGAATATTCAGTCTCCAGACTTCTCCACACTCTCGCACTGGAAGAATAAATTGCAGAAGGCAAAGAAGGAGGAAAATTCCTATAGGTCTGAGAGGATTCCAAGAAGAAGAAGAAGAAGAGGAATAATAATAATAATAATAAGAAGAAGAAGAAGTAGGAGGAGGAGGGGGAAAAGAGGGAGAAGGAGGAGGAGGGGAGGAAGCAGAAGAAGAAGAAGAAGAAGAAGAAGAAGAAGAAGAAGAAACACTGCCTACTAATATATTTGATTATATTTACCGTAAGTAATTGATTCTTGAAGATTACAACTGATATTTCTTATAGTACAGAATTTACATGTGCCACATTTTCAGATATAATAACTCGTTTTAAAACGCATTAGCAAAGGTATGCACTCAGGGTAACGATTATATCTACCAAAACAAGTCTTTCGCATGAAGGCAACCGTCCTAGCCCTTTAGAAAAGGGAATCCGTGACGTAAAACCGGAACAACAACAACAAAACTCGTTATTAATGCTGTCTATCTCGTTACCAGTCCATCTCCGTAGCTTATTAACGTTTGTCCGAGTCATGTGTTGATCCATCCTAACTATGAAGGCGAAAAAGGAGCAATCGGAGTACCAAGGCGCTTACAAGTATATTTATATACCCATCTTCAAAGGTTACCTATGAAGATGGGTAGATATATATATATATATATATATATATATATATATATATATATATATATATATATATATATATATATATATACTCACATGCACCAATGTATGCAATTTTTTCATATATATATATATATATATATATATATATATATATATATATATATATATATATATATATATATATATATATATATATATGACTGGGAGTTACAGGCACTGGGCATTCCCATGAGCACAGTTAGGCAAGTACACAAACACACAAATATACACACATACATACACTCATACTCTTTTAACTGTTATTAAATGGCGTACTATGTCCTAGGAACACACTTTTATACTTGACTTTTTAGCTGATAAACAAGAGTACTCTCATGTTTACTTATTTACTTCTTGATAAAAGTTATTTTAATACTATTTTGACACAATTTCTCTCTCTCTCTCTCTCTCTCTCTCTCTCTCTCTCTCTCTCTCTCTCTCTCTCTCTCTCTCTCTCTCTCTCTCTCTCTCTCTCTCATTTTTACTCTTGTATGGTTTGGTTTCATGCATCAATATATATATATATATATATATATATATATATATATATATATATATATATATATATATATATATATATATATATATATATATATATATTTTTTTTTTTTTTTTTTTTTTTTTTTTTTTTTTACTAAATTGTAATATTCCCAAAATATCTGTCCTTGACATTTATCAGTGAAGGAGGGGGGTGGAGCTTTAAAACTCAAAAGATTATTACAAGGTTTTTATCTGCCCTTATCTCCATTTCTATGAAGTAATTTGCATACGTGGCTTTTCTCATGATTCCGTCTCACATGGAGTGAGTCCGAAGGGCACATGTGCAAGAGGCGAGAAACAGTTCTATGGACTATTAAAACGAATCTTATATTTGTTCCTGAAAATGAATAGCTATTTGTTTTCCGCTTCTCTCTTTTAATTCAGAATTAATTAGGCATATACAAATTTTAAACAGTTCCATACTATTACAGCAATGTTCATAGTAAAAGTAATCCTTGTAATATAAGGAAACTTTCTTTTGAAATATATACTTAGAGTATATATATATATATATATATATATATATATATATATATATATATATATATATATATATATATATATATATATATATATATATATAAATAGATAGATAGATAGATAGATAGATAGATAGATAATTAAAAGAAAATATATTAGTCTTAGTCATTCGAAGTTTTCCTTTCTCAAAAGACCCTTATAATATATTGCAACACCTAAGATATTACATAATATTTATATGATAGACAAGGCCTTCATAAAGATAAAGGAAAAAAACGAATCAATCATGGAAAAAAACGTAAATGCGATAGACAATATACACTTGGAAATATGGAATGCAACGAAAAAAAAAATCTATTTGGATTGTTGGCCATAAGTGCGTTCACACTGCCAATGGGGAAAGAAGTGCGGAGCGAGAATGTGCAAAAGATCTTGCGAAAATTTAACCTCTCAGTAACCGACAATGACGTACTCTCTGTAAACTTATAAGCATCTCGTTGCAGTAAACTTTCTACCTTCTTCAGAAAATTATATATTTTTTTCATTGTTGCACAGGATATAAGATCTCTTGTATTGTATGCTTATGTTAGGCTAATAACGACGGTAAAATTAAGAGCTCAAGAATTTTCTCTCTTATATCTCTCACGACTATTAAAATACATTAATGATTCCTGTTGTCATTACAGTAGCTGTCATTAACTAATGTCTATATGTAGAGTTGAAATTAGATTCGATATACGAGATATAACGAAGTTCCTTACATTTTAGTGAACTTATGACGTATCAGTGATACATTATTTATGCTCTGCAAAATTTGAAACTTATAGTACTAAGAATAATAGCAGAGTTGCTTCCAAATTAACCAACGATCTCTCTCTCTCTCTCTCTCTCTCTCTCTCTCTCTCTCTCTCTCTCTCTCTCTCTCTCATTAATTGCAATGAGGCCAGCAATAAGAAAGGACTGAGTCCCTCTTTCTCCACCACTACAACACAGCTTGGGACATCCACAGTGTAAATGGATAAGGGTCTTCCGACGTTTTGCTCGACAATTTTAGTTGGCTTATCTCCACTTCTTCATCGTCTGACGTTTTGCTCGACATTCGTAGTTGGCTTATCTCCACTTCTTCATCTCATAGCTTCTTCTCTGTATTTAGCTTTAACCTACTTTCATATGGGGTCACTGTCTCTTGATAGCCTTTTCTGCCTTTTCCTGTCTAACGTATACTGATCCCTTAACCTTTTGTCCCGCATATCATATTCTATGTTATCCTTCCATCGGAACTTCGGCCTTCCTCTCCGTCCCTCCACTTCCATATCCTTAACCCTCCTACCAACATGGTCTTCTTCTCTTTGCATTACGTGACCGAAGCCCTGTTAGCTTACTTCTTCATCTCATACCGATCTCCCACATTTATCCATCTCACTTACAACACGAGGAAAAGTAGGAAATTCCTTTGACATCGTCACAAGTTCACAATCCCTCTTCACTCATTCATATCTCTTGCATTCTCACAACAAACATATTTAGTGGGTGCATGGTGGAAAAAAAAAACAGTTCATCTGCTTTTTTGACCTAAGCAATCCTTAAAAAAATCTGAAAATTATTATTTGATGAAGATCCATAAATACCAGTTTTGAGGGACGGAGTAAAAAAAAAAAGGGGGGGGCGAATCTTAGTAGAAATAAGAATATTACTCAAGTCTCTGAGGAAGTAACTATATTAGCCCATTCTGGTCTTTGGATGATGTAACTTGGAATTTCATTAATATTTTATAAATAACATCGCCCTTTGACTATAGTATTTTAAACTTCTTGTATATGTCACATACATACTATTGTAATTATGGTGCCATTCTTGTGAATAATAGACTGTGTAAGGAGTTAACATGTGTAGGATAAAATGGAGTTATGGATTAGACTATGTTCAAAACCAGTAAGACGTAACCACGGTTACAATATACTAAAAATCTGTTGGTAATGCACATGTTTCTATTTGTAATTTTTTCCCCCAAGTGTTGACACAAAGGCTCGATATCTTAAAAAGTGTAAACCTAGGATACCATATTGCTAGTTGGCTAGACACACAAATGGATTTCATAAACGCATCTGACGCGGTTTTGTGCATGGTTAGGATCCCTTACGGGAACTTAGTCATACACAGAACCGCGTCAGATTCGTTTATGAAATCTATTTGTGTGTCTAGCTAACTAACAATATGGTATCCTAGGTTTACACTGTTTAAGAAATTGGGCTTAGTCTTGTTCAAGTACTGCCCATGATCATACTACACGTATATTGAATAAATTTTCTAGTATCTATTGAAAGATAAGAATATAAGCAATGAACATTCGAGCATAAAAATACAAAATATATATTCAGGGGCTTATATTCTGGGTGTATTAGTTAAGGGATGCGCTCCCTATATATTTAATTCATTTTAAATATTAATTTCATCTAATTTTGCTGTTTCTTGTTACGAAATATCGTGGCACTTGTTCTGAAATGGCACTGCTTTACTCTGCAACGTGTTATATCATGTTATGGCACTGGGTGGATGGGCGAGATAAAAGAGGGGGTAAAAAAAATCAGGGCCGAAGCCCAGAAGTTTGAGTGAGACAAAAATTTGTGTTCGTTTCCGTGTTGAGAAACTCGTGATAATAAATACTTTGAATATTTATTAAATCATTATTAATTTTATATTTATGATAATTCTGGTTTATAATTTAATTACGTAATATGGCGGTGATTTGCTAATAAATTTAATAATTATGCAAAAAACGGATACTAACCCAGGCCAAAGTCCGGAACTCTTGGCCTCACAATATCAGGTGTTGTTTACAGTAATCGACGGGAAAAGTTTAGCTTGGAAATTTGTGTTGATATCTCGCTCATTTTCACGATTTTCTTGCGTTCTTGTGCCATTTATGTGCCAGAATTAATTAACGTTGATTACAAATACTAGAATCTTTGGTATTTACTATTTAAGCATACTTTTACTACTGCAGAATATTTTTTTGGACCTAGGTTGGCCTGGCATTTTTTTTCCTTTTTTTTTTTTAATGTACACGCTTAGGAATTTGTTATCAGGAAATTAATTTCCGTTGCATTCTTCAGAATGAATTTAAATCTCATTCAGCAATTCGGTACAGAAACACAGCCCCCAATTCAATTACATTATTTTCAGGACTCGCAACACTGAGAATTCAGAATATGACCATTCTGTAAATGCTCAAGAATTTTTTTTACCACGTTGAAATTGTTCCCAAACTTTATCTGTACTAATATTCTGAACAACGTTGTACAAAAATTGTGTGATTTTCTGTGTTACAAGAATATGTTTAATATGTTGAAACATTTTAGACAAGACCAAGAACATGAATTTTATTTGGCTTCTGATATATTCAGAAATGTGGATGGAAGACGAAAGGTGTAAAGAACTTGATAAACTGTAGATGATGTAGGAAATTGTTAGACAACTTATGCAAGCAGACAGAGTGCAGTTAATTTTCTTTTGCATAGCTTTTGTGTTTTTTTCCAACTGTTTTGGTATGAACAAGTACAAAACTAGATTTCCTGATGGCTTACTACAAGCTGAAGGATTTCTGTGCCTCACATATGGACCCAGTAACTTGAAAAATCAATTTTGTGCTGTATTCCTGCTTTGAATTTTCTTATAGAAAATGATTGTGAGCCGACTTAAAATAAAAAAAAATCGTAAAAAGAAAAGTATTTAGACTGCAAATTCATTCTAGCCATACCTAGCAACACAGTCTCGTCAGAAGCAAAGAGACTCAGTGTGTGATGAGATCTTAAAATAATTTACGTCTCAATGGAGAATGAAGACGAAAATAGAAGAGAATTCAGTAAGTAAAATTGTGGTATTTTTTTTTTAATTTTTTTATTGTATGTACAAAGTCAAAATTCTACTTCTATTTTGCAATTATATGCTATATAGATTATTAGAAATTAAGTTTAATTATACATGACAGTTCATAGTATCTGCAAGTTGCGAGATATATATATATATATATATATATATATATATATATATATATATATATATATATATATATATATATATATATATATATATATATATATATATATATATATATATATATATATATATATATATATATATATATATATATATATAAGGAAATGTATTTTTTTAATAATGAATCCAGAATAATAATTTCAGTTATACAGATGTATTCCATGTTTAAAAAGAAAATGTATTCCATGTGTCCATATGTTTTCCATACGTAAAAATATGTAAATACTGATGTATTCAGTATATATTGACAATAACTTGTTCAAACTATGTTGCTTACGAATTCATTTATATTTTGGTAGCGGTAAACACTTAAGTTTACACTTAAGTTTACTGTGTATTCAATAGACAAAACGAAAACTTAAGTCAATACAATGGGTTCGTACTACGTTTTACCATTTTCTGGAAATCAAAATAACATGATTCTGAAATGCGCTTTCATGCAAAATACTCTCTTTACTGAAATTTATATGAAGGTTTCAGCCACTGGATATTTCAGATGACAAGGGGAATTTACGAAGCGATAACAGGTAGCCTATTTATATCCGAATTTTTGTTTTTATTGGTATGCGTTAATACGAACGAAGTATACGTACAGTATATGGATATACAGTACAGATAATAAGGAAGCAATCCCTCTTTGTAAACATACGAAGCTATATAATTCTTTTAAAAAATAACGCGACGTATGACCGATAATATGTTCTTGACCTCTTGTATATAATCTGTGAAGGCAATGGTTAGCCTACTGATATTAAATGATTATGTGTCTTAGGTTCGAGTCCTGGTCGGGGTAAAATTATATATATATATATATATATATATATATATATATATATATATATATATATATATATATATATATATATGTTCGCCAACCATTTTGAATGTCGCTATTTGAAATTTAAATAGTTCATAGTTGCTCAATGACTCATCAACTCTCTCTCTCTCTCTCTCTCTCTCTCTCTCTCGCCACTTTAATTTACAATGTGACTTAATTTACATGTAAATATAGTTTACACGTGGCTCTATTTTATGGGCATTGTTTGCATAAGCGAGAATAATTGGCAAAATAAAAGAGACAGAACCAACCACGTGCCTGCCTTTTTTCTTGGCAATAGGTTGAATATAACGATTGCTTTTGGCCCGTCACCTTAAGAGACTTCATTTAATGATCTCTTAAATAGACCTTGCTAAAACATGTGATTTTATGGTATGGCATGAATGTTTACATTCCAATGGTGTCACCTGATTTTGATATATTATCCATTTGTTTGGCTTCCATTTATTTTTATTTATTTATTTATTTATTGCAAATCCAGGTCGCTTCACGGTGGAGCGGAAGCGCCACTGCTGAACTGCATGACGTAACATTGCTTGCTAGTGTCAGCAGAATGCATATATGTCGACGTTGAAATGTGCACGTAACGGAAACCATTCTCTCTCTCTCTCTCTCTCTCTCTCTCTCTCTCTCTCTCTCTCTCTCTCTCTCTCTCTCTCTCAATGCATTGAAAGTTAAATGGACAATAATTTTATCATGTTTTAAGTAACTGGATATTTTAGGATCAAGAGCTAAAATCTCTCTCTCTCTCTCTCTCTCTCTCTCTCTCTCTCTCTCTCTCTCTCAATGCATTGAAAGTTAAATGGACGATAATTTTATCATATTCTATTAAAAATAACTGATATTTTTAGGATGAAGAGTTAAAATTCTCTCTCTCTCTCTCTCTCTCTCTCTCTCTCTCTCTCCCTCTCTCCCTCTCTCTCTCTCTCTCAAAGCAGTGAAAGTTGGATAAGCAGCACTTTTATATCTATAATAGCATAGATCATGTATTATTCTTCCTATTTTTAGAAGCAAGCTTTTAAATCTGTTGATCTTAAGGTTTTATAAATATTTAGTCAATTCTTACATTTTTATACAGTATTTCTATTCTTTTCTATTTATTGGTCACATTTTTTTTCTGTTATATATGCTATTATATTGTTTCTTCTATATTATTATTATTATTATTATTATTATTATTATTATTATTATTATTATTATTATTATTATTTTCTTCCGATATATAGTGATTTATTAATTTATTTTATTTTATGAGTGTGATATCGGGACAGGCAAAAAAATTACCCTCACCAGGGCCAGGCACCAAAAAAAGATTTAGAGGAAGAAAAGTGGAAGTTTAAGGACAAGGCAGAGATATGATAATGATTGCTAGTTAATAAAAGTAACATGTAATCGAAGCGTTAATGCATTATAGATTAATAACGAGATAAGTATTACTAACATCTAAAGTTTGCTATAATGAAGTAATTTGATCCGGTTTTACGTCACGAACTCCCTTTTCTACCAAGGGCTAGGACGGTTGCCTTCTTGCGAAGGACATGTTTTGGCAGATGTAATCGTTACCCTGAGTGCATGCCCTTGCTAACCTCAGACCGTGACGGGGCGCGAACCCTCGACTTGACGCCTCAAAGTTGCGGACGCTACCGCTTGAGCCACGGTGACTACTGCTATAAAGAAGTAAATTTAATTCATATATTCATCCACCGGGGGAGCAAGTCAGCTCTACTAAGTGCGATCCCATGCCCGGTAAAAAGAGTCGGTGTTAAGAAGAGTATCGGACCATAAAAATTTGACCCTAAATCAAAATCTAGCCTCTAAGAAGCTAGGGAGAAATAGCAACTCCATATACACGTGAGAAGAGCTGCCACTAAGGAAAAATCCTTCATCTGTCTGTGTCCACCCCGATTTCCATTGGGATTAATGGTGACTCAAAAAGGCCGAAAAAATCTGAGTTGAGAAAAAAAAATTTGCCCAATGGTGTGAACAACCCAGTGAACTTATTATACACGGTTGCTCTCTGGTTTCTTAATATGTTTTTATTTTATTACTTGTTGCCTTTATTATTATTATTATTATTATTTTATTATTATTATTATTTTTATTATTGCTGTTATTATTATTATTATTATCATCATTATTATTATTATTATTATTATTATTATTATTATTATTATTATTATTATTATTATTATTATTATTTTTATCATTATTCTTATTATTATTATTATTATTATTATTATTATTTGTAGTAGTAGTAGTAGTAGTAGTAGGGTAGTAGTAGTAGTAGTAGTAGTAGTAGTAGTATACGGCTTCCAATTGCTTTTCAACCTATAAAAATATTCATTAACTTTACAGGCCCAATTTCCATCTTGCCGAATCGTTTTTAACATTTTACTTGTTTTACAACGAACATAATAAAAAAAAATAAATAATGCTATCCCGACCTATTGCAATATTTGTGAATGTCTTTTACATCCGCAATGAATGCAACTCGAGTAGTCACCGTGGCTCAAGCGGTAGCGTTCGCGACTCTGAGGCGTCAGGTCCAGGTTTCGCGCCCCGTCACGGTCTGAGGTTAGCAAGGGCATGCACTCAGGGTAACGATTACATCTGCCAAAACAAGTCCTTCGCAAGAAGGCAACCGTCCTAGCCCTTGGTAGAAAAGGGAGTCCGTGACGTAAAACCGGAACAACAAAATGAATGCCATTCGAGGGTGTAACATTTTTTAGTGGCTCGCTCTTACAGCCTCTCTCTTCGTCGGACCCATTTAACGATAAAAAGGCGAGGGTAGTTGCGCTTCTTTGGCAATAGCTCCTGTCGACTCAACGTGATTGATCAATATACCATTAAATGTGTGGGGTCGGTGGTGGAATGTACTTGTGCGAACATCGGAGGCGATAAGGGGGAAAAAAGTGTGCGAGTCACATATTTAAAGAGAAAGTTAATGGAATTTCTAGCTTTGTGTATTATCGTTCTCCAGATCATCTTGGGGAGATACTTAAAGTATGTGGGAAATATTCTCGTCACTTAAGAAATTTGTTGTAGTCACTGTGGCTCAAGCGGTAGCGTCCGCGACTTTGAGGTGTCAGGTCGAAGGTTTGCGCCCCGTCACGGTTTGAGGTTAGCAAGGGCATGCACTCAGGGTAACGACTACATATGCCAAAACAAGTCCTTCGCAAGAAGGCAAACGTCCTAGCCCTTGGTAGAAAAGGGAGTCTGTGACGTAAAACAGGAACCTGAGAAATTTGTAAACAAAATCCGAACCGACTAATTGAGAATGATGATATGACAAAAATAAGACTTTCTTTGTCCTACAGAATGATATATATATTTTATTTTTACATATCTTGTATATTCAGTTTAGTATATGTATCCGTGTTCAGGTTTTACGTCACGAACTCCCTTATCTACCAAGGGCTAGGACGGTTGCCTTCTTGCGAAGGACTTGTTTTGGCAGATGTAATCCTTACCCTGAGCGCATGCCCTTGCTAGCCTCAGAACGTGACGAGGCGCTAACCCTCGACCTGATGCCTCAGAGTCGCGTACGCTACCGCTTGAGCCACGGTGACTATCCGTGTATGAATATAAATAAAATATTAGATGGAGGGACTGAAAACAGAAAGTTGATGATGATGAAAACTTTCTCTTTCTCGATGCATCATCCTCTACCCTTGGTCAGTTTTACGTCACGGACTCCCTTTTCTACTAAGGGCTAGGACGATGCCTTCTTGCGAAGGACTTGGGTTTTGGCAAGGGCGACAAACTCTGAGTTAATGCTTTTTCTAACCTCAGACCGTGGTGGGCCGCGAACCCTCACTCTGACAAATCAAATTTGCTAGCGTTACCTCTCAGCCACGATGACCAGTGGTGTCGCTGCTTGCGACTGACTCATATTTGCAACTCGTTCATATTTTTCGAACAAAACTTTTCGAATTTGTGTTTTTGGAAAACTTGACAAAGAATTTGGAAAACTTATTGAGTTTTTGATATGAAGAAGGAATTGTTCTTACGTCTGCGTCCGACATAACATTGCGTCCGCTCTTATTTGAAAAGGAGCTCAGTATTTGCAACTTCACTTCGACTGCTCCATACATAAACGTTTTAAAATGAATCTGAGAGAACAAACGTAACTCTAATGAGTGTCTTAAAGTTAGACTGTTCCATACTTAAACGTTTTAAGATGAATCTGAAAGAACAAACGTAACTAATGAGTGTCTTAAAGTTAGACTGTTCCATACTTAAACGTTTTAAGATGAATCTGAGAGAACAAACGTAACTCTAATGAGTGTCTTAAAGTTAGACTGTTCCATACTTAAACGTTTTAAGATGAATCTGAGAGAACAAACGCAACTCTAATGATGTGTCTTAAAGTTAGACTGTTCCATACTTAAACGTTTTAAGATGAATCTGAGAGAACAAACGTAACTCTAAAGAGTGTCTGTAAATTATGATCTCTTAATCAAACTTACTTGTGAGAAGAATTTATATTTCGTTCACATGAGACGTAATTTTGAGTCCAAACTCACTTGAAAAGGAGCGCCCTATGTGTCATTCTAGATTTGATTATTTCATGCTAAGAGAATGCGTTTCAACATAAAACTTAAATGACAAAGGTAATCCTGATTATTGTCTATAATTGATTATATCTACTAATCACTGAAGAGGCTTTCTGAGGTCCTCAATTATTTTTTTTTATGACTGTGACACCAGGACGGCCCCCCCCCAAAAAAAAAGTAAAATAAAACAGCCCTCATCGGGCCTGGGCACGAAGAATACATAAAGTAAAGAGAAACGGAGATGGAGAGTGTAATGACTTGTCAGATGTGAAGGGATAATAACAGATGTGTGATGAATATCCAAGAATATTCAGTGTAGCTGTAGGCATAGAAAAAGAACCGTAACTGAAGGAAGACTTAACATCGAACTGTCCTGGACAGACCTATTTAAGTTCAAAAAACTTTCAGCTGTAGTATCGCAACGGGCGGCTGGTGCTTAAACTTGGTTTATGTCTCTTTTTTTCCTTCTGTTCATTTTTCTAATGGCGTTTTTGTCTGTTTCTCCTTCTGTTCATTTGTTAAAGAGTTTTTTTTTTAATCTATGAGAACGCGTCACACCATCTGAAAGTTCATCGACATTTAATTAAGAGAACTCTGACACCTCCGTAATCTCTTGATACTGTTCGTGATGATAAGCTGATTATATATGAGGAAATCATATATCTGATACTGTTTGTGATGATAAAGTGATTATAAATGAGGAAATCATATACGTAGCTTGAATAATAGAACAAAGTTTATTGTAGGTCAGAAACGCATTTATCCTTGTCTGGGATCAAGGTATAGTTCAAAAGCTTTGCTCAGGCAAGGGAAAGCTAGTCCACTGATTTGCTAAATCATTCTGCGATTGTTTGGAAAGTAAATATTGGAGGGAGGAAGGGAGGCGGACAACTAACTTATATCTTATACGAAGTTTAAGAGCCATGCTTATGGAACTTTTCCTTTCATTGTTCATTCCGGTTTTACGTCACGGACTCTCTTTCAGCCAAGGGCTAGGACGGTTGCCTTCTTGCGAAGGACTTGTTTTGGCAGATGTAATCGTTACCCTGAGTGCATGCCCTTGCTACCCTCAGACCGTGACGGGGCGCGAACCCTCTTTTCCTTTCCTAGTTATTTTGGGATATTATTTTACAGCTTCCAAGAGTTACACATAACTCTCTCTTTCTATCTATCTATCTATATATCTGTATCTGTCTATGTATGTATGTATCTATCAGTCAATCAATCAGTCAGTCAGTCAGTCTGTCTGTTTGTCAATCTATTTTCCAATTCTGAGCTAGTAAGAATACACTCATGATCCGTACTTTCAACCCTTTCCAATACGTATAAAATCATCTTGTAAGTATTTGTTGGTATAAATGCTTCATTAATAATATTAAGCTGTTTTAGTTATATATATCGAAAACAAAACACAACATATGCACGGGACGAAACTAAACACTGTTTTACTGAGTTTAGGGTGAATTCTAACTAGGTGAAGCAAGACTTAGATTCAGTAGTGCTACCTTTGTACGTGACAACTCTCTCTCTCTCTCTCTCTCTCTCTCTCTCTCTCTCTCTCTCTCTCTCTCTCTCTCTCCCATCAATTTTTTTTATGGTTGTGACACAAGGATGGGGCAAAACCAATAAATAAATCTACCCTCATCGGGCCTGGGCACGAAGAAAGCATAGAGAGAAACAGAGATGGGGTGTATTGTGACTTGTCAGATGTGAATGGAAAATAAGACATGTGTAACTAATATCCAAGAATATTCGGCGTTGATGTCGGCATAGAAAGAGAACCGTAACTGAAGGAACTCTTAACATCGACCAGTCCTGGACAGTCTTTTTAAAGTCCACAAGACCCTTTGGCTGTAGTATCGCAACGGGCGGTTGTGCCATGGGCCAACCTACTACAATTGTGTATGTTGTCGCCTTTGTGAGGGATTTTTTTTAACTTCTTATATTATATTTATTGGCAGGCTAAAGCGTGCCTTGTGGGAGTGGATATATCCAGTATGGAAGAATGGTTCTGGAAAGAGATTGGTATATCTCCATGGAACTTTCTATACAAGCAACGCTTTTATTATGAAAACCGATATGAATATTTCACTATTTTGAACTCTTACATTATTTCTTGATTGAATTTGAGCGGAGGACTCATATGACTTCAGGATATTTGGATAAAAATTCTCTTGTCTGGGAAATAGGGAAGATTTGGCACCGTGAAGGACATCAGGTTGTTAAAACTGTTGAGTTATGACGATGATGATATAGCGTTAGAGACTAGGGAGTTCCCCGGAAGCGTCGTATATCAGTATCGCCCTGACTCTACGGGGAATTGGCACAAGGCTGACAGCCTCAAGAGAAGGTGGAGTTATCATCAGAGGTTTATGGAGAATTAGTGGCATAGGTGAATGGGAGGTGAATAGAGAGACTGTGGATGGATCGGGACTGATGATGGAAACTGTGGTAATTAGGGGACAATAGTTCAAAGTTTTCGAGGAAGTAGTCACACGTAAGCTGGAATGAACAGAGTTGAGAGAGAGAGAGAGAGAGAGAGAGAGAGAGAGAGAGAGAGAGAGAGAGAGAGAGAGAGAGAGAGAGAGAGAGAGAGAGAGAATAAACTTTGCTGGTGTTCCGGAATATCAGCTTGTGCTCTTTAGCTTTGAATGTCATGAGAGAGAGAGAGAGAGAGAGAGAGAGAGAGAGAGAGAGAGAGAGAGAGAGAGAGAGAGAGAGAGAGAGAGAGAGAGAGAGAGAGAGAGAGAGAGAGTGAATAAACTTTGCTGCTGTTCAGGAATATCAGCTTGTGCTCTTTAGCTTTGAATGTCATGTGAAGTATTTTGCCTCACCAGACATTAAAAAAAAATTGTGCAATATGTTAATAATTCTGGACATATGTTCAATATAATGCAATAATGTTATAATGTATTGCTGTTGTCAGGTTGTTTACATTTACAAATATGTCTAAAAGGTTACATGCCTAGGTGATATAAAGGTAAGGCTGTTTTACGTCACGGACTCCCTTTTCTACTAAGGGCTAGGACGGTTGCCTTCTTGCGAAGGACTTGTTTTGGCAGCTGTAATCGTTACCCTGAGTGCATGCCCTTGCTAACCTCAGACCGTGACGGGGCGCGAACCCTCGACCTGACGCCTCAGAGTCGCGGACGCTACCGCTTGAGCCACGGTGTCTCCAAAGTATGTGAGCATTAATACTTATATTTATAAATTAGCATCCAGAACCTGGGGTAAATTGGAAATCGACTTTGAAGAATTTCTTCAAGAAACTAATGCTTTGAACACTTTAGAATACGAATTTATCAATGACCATGTCTGGTGGAAAAGAATTTCTCCGTTTTTTTCAGGATATCCACCAGAACCTATGTATAGTAAATAACGTAAAATCTCCAAAACCTCCTCATCATTATTAATTTATAACTAATTTATAACTTTACCCCCCTCTCCCCAGTGATGACACCCTGAATAGGGCTAAGAGAGTTCACTCGATGCCGTCACTATTCTTCCCCATCTATCCTATCCCATCCTAAGAAGAAGAAGAAGAGCATGAAATACATTCTCACAAACGGAATTGGACTATTTGACTCTACTTTTTTGGCGCTAAACTTTTGGCGTTGCCCTTTTGGCACTAAGCTATTTTGGCTAGGTTAGCTTAGCTTAGCTTAGCTTTGTTCCAAAAGGGCAACGCCAAGACAGTTCAAAGCCAAATAACGGGACCAAAAAAGCGGCGCCAAAAGGGCGGCGCCAAAAAGTACCCGATCCCACACAAACATGTTTACTCTTCCTGCCTTCTCTCACTTTATTAATCAATTTTATTTACTGTAGACTTAGTAGGCTGGCCCATGGCACCAGCCACCCGTTGCGATACTTCAGCTAAAGGTCTTTAAGACATGAATCGGACTGTCCTGGACAGCTCGATGTTGTCTTCCTTCAGTTGCCGATCTTTTTCTATGCTTACATCTACGCAAAATATTCTTTGATATTCGTTACACATCTCTAATTATCCCTTCACATCTGACAAGTTACAACACTCCCCATCTCTTTTACTCTCTATTTATGCTTTCGTGCACAGAAGTCTAGTACGGCCATCCGTGGGTTTTAACTTTCTCATCAGTTGTGACTATGTCCTCCTCAGTAATCTCCTTGACTTGGTTCATTTTGAGGACTTTCACTTTATTATCCTTTCAGCTCTACATGTAGTCTTGACTTTTTATTGAGAATCCTCACGTTCCTTAACTTTTCTACGAGTACTATATTGGACTGTGCTCTTCAGAGTTTGGTTATTGTGTTCCAGAAAGTTTGCCTAGACCACGAAATATCCAATATAATAATAATAATAATAATAATAATAATAATAATAATAATAATATAATAATAATAATAATAATAATAATAAACCTTTATTTCCATTACAATACAATGGGTATTCGTTAGCCGGGGCAAGTCCCAACCCCCACTGTGGTACCCAACCACAGCAGTACCTGCCAGGAAACAGCTTAAACTCTCGGTCTTGGACGGGAACCGATCTTTCGACTCGTGAATGCGAAGCCAGCGCGTTACCACTGTACTAGCCAGCAGTAGAGCAGCAACACACCCTTACAGTGTTGCTTCAAGTAACTCCAGGACTATTCATTGTGATGCCTGCTTCTCTCCTTCTAATTCATAGCACTGAAACTCCCCCCCCCCCTCTTTGGTCGTCCTTCAAGAGAGATCATTGTTTACATTTTTGTTGTCTATTTATGAACTTGTTTTTATTTTTATGAGTGTGGCTCCGGAACGGGCAAAGAAATCTCACCGCATCAGACCCGGGCATCAAGAAAATATTTAGGAAATGTAGCAGCTTAAGGACAAGGAAGATATAAAAGAATGAAAAAAGACAGGCTGAAAGAATAGTTAATGTATTATATATGAGAAAGAAAGCAAAGGTAAAAAAGAGATAGGGAGTTTTGTGACCTGTCAGATGTGAAGAGATGATAAAGAGATAATAAGAATAGGTCAGAATATTCAGTGTAGGTCAGAAACACCTGACATTAAACGCCCTGGACTTCTACTTAAGTACAAACAGACCTTCAGTTGCAGTATTGCAACGGGTGACTGGGACCATGGGCCAACCTACTACTGTGATATAGCTGTTTATCTTATTCTATATATAAGTTCGTTTTGGTTTTTGTACTTATCGTCGATATGTTTTTGCTTCACCTTTTCTTTAACAACGTACTATAGATAGATAGATAGATAAATAGATAGACAGATACACACAAGTACATATATATATATATATATATATATATATATATATATATATATATATATATATATATATATATATATATAGTATATATATATATATATATATATTATGATTGTGTTACCAGGACGGGAAAAAAAAAAAAAAAAAAAAAAAAAAAAATATATATATATATATATATATATATATATATATATATATATATATATATATATATATATATATATATATATATATATATATATATATATATAAATCTGCCCTCATTGGCCCTGGGCACGAAGAAAACAAAAAGTAAACAGAAACAGAGATGGCAAGTGTTATGACTTGTCAGATGTGAAGGGATAGTAAGAGATGTATAACGAATATCCAAGAATATTCGTTGTTGATGTAAGCATAGAAAAAGAACCGTAACTGAATGAAGACTTAACATCAAACTGTCCTGGACAGTTCTCTCTCTCTCTCTCTCCTCTCTCTCTCTCTCTCTCCTCTCTCTCTCTCCTCTCTCTCTCTCTCTCTCTCTCTCTCTCTCTCTCTCTCTCATGACATTCAAAGCTAAAGAGCACAAGCTGATATTCCTGAATACCAGCAAAGTTTACTCTCTCTCTCTCTCTCTCTCTCTCTCTCTCTCTCTCTCTCTCTCTCTCTCTCTCTCTCTCTCTCTCCTCTCTCCACACACACACACACACACACACACACACACACACACACACACACACATATATATATATATATATATATATATATATATATATATATATATATATATATATATATATATGTGTGTGTATGTGTTTCAGATACGTTGATGGCAACTAGAGATATGATGTTATTCATCAAATTAATCTGTAAAAGAGACATTGTCAATGCAAATGTCATTCACACATTTAGAGAGAGTGGTTGAGTGATTAGATAAAATTTAATGCAAAAGTCTTCATTGTACTTTCTTATATTGTTCCTCTTCGTCTAACTCCTTTAGTTACGTAGTCATTATTGCTATATTGCTACAACTATTAAGAATAATAATAATAATAATAATAATAAAATTAATAATAATAATAATAATAATAATAATAATAATAATAATAATAATAATAATAATAATAATAATAATAATAATAATCGTTCGCTCTGCTTTTACGTCACTGATTCCCTTTTCAACCAAGGGCTAGGACGGTTGCCTTCTTGCGAAGGACTTGTTTTGGCAGATGTAATCGTTACCCTGAGTGCATGCTCTTGCTAACCTCAGACAGTGACGGGGCGCGAACCCTCGACCTGACGCCTCAGAGTCGAGGACGCTACCGCTTGAGCCACGGTGACTACATAATTATTATTATTATTATTATTATTATTATTATTATTATTATTATTATTATTATTATTATTATTATTATTATTATTATTATTATTATTAATATTGTTATTATTATTATCATTACAACTGCATCAAATAGTATTTATGTCACTGTTAGTTTAATCAACTAAGCTACAGTTAATTTGAGAGTACTGTAGTTCTGTTTGGCTAAATTATCTTATTTTTTTTCTATATCCTGATTAAAGTTAATATTGAAATGAAACGGAGGAAAAGAAAGAGAACATTATTTGTTTGAACAAATACACTTGAAGAACTTTTCTTTGTTTTTAGAACAACTCATGAACAAATCGTGAGGTGAAACTCTACGGTAAAAACACGTATATTTACAGTTTTTTTTTTTTTTTTTTTTTCAACTGGGGGAGAAAACCAGCTCAACTTTGTGCCGATCCCGTACTCGGATAAATGGAAATGGTGTGAGCTTGGAAGTGAATTCTGCTGTAAAACTGTAAGCCAAAATTTTCTGTAGTTTGCAAAAAGGCTTGCGAAAAACAGCGTCCCCACATGCACATGATAAAAAATTTTGACAAAAGATTTCTAGTCATTCATTGAACAGTAAAATTTCACTAAGTAAATGTAATTTTATCATTATAATTTTTGCAAATAATACAGATTAATCAATGTAGAAGTTTAATGAAAAGTTATAATTATAATTATTATTATTATAAACTGAAGGGCAAGAACGGTCCAAGCAAACATCGTAGAACATATTTAATTAATCTCCTTATAATACATCACAACACAACGTTTCAAACATCCACTGTGTTCATAATCATGTACCTATGAAAGAGTGAAAAAGAATATATACTTAAGCAGTTACTCTAAATAAACACAATTATAGTTGTAAAAAAAAAAAGGTAAAATATATATATAGTATTTTACAGATACTACCCTCATATTAAACCATTCATTTTATTTTATAACAACCATAAACTTAAAAATTATGTAATCCATAAGGACAAGTTACCTGACTCGTTTTGTTCGATGGTAGTTTATCAATTTAACTGCCCCAAATGCCAACTAGCATATGTTGGCTCAACTAAGAAATGTGTATTGGTTAGATACCACGAACACCACGGGTCATCTTGTCGTACTGGAAAACCATTGTCAGCTCCAGTAAACTCAAGCATTCGAGAACACTGTTCTAATATCTGTAAGTGCAATTTCAGTATAAATGATTTCAAAATTATATACAGAGGAAAAAGCGAAAATGAAATCAGGATAGCAGAGTCATTATTTATTTCAAAATCTAATCCTAAATTAAACAAAGATGGCTCATGTTACCCTCTCAGAATTTTGTAAAACAAATTTTATTAGTGTGAAAGTGTTTCTTTTTAATTCTACATACATTTAGATATATGTAAATTTCATTAACTTGTGTGAATGTCCTGTATATATATATTTTACCTTTTTTTTTTTACAACTATAATTGTGTTTATTTAGAGTAACTGCTTAAGTATATATTCTTTTTCACTCTTTCATAGGTACATGATTATGAACACAGTGGATGTTTGAAACGTTGTGTTGTGATGTATTATAAGGAGATTAATTAAATATGTTCTACGATGTTTGCTTGGACCGTTCTTGCCCTTCAGTTTATTATAAGACTAAGATTTCCCAAAGACAAACGGATATCAGATATTATTATTATTATTATTATTATTATTATTATTATTATTATTATTAATAAACTCTTGTTGCAAGTGTTTAAGTTCTTCTGCACCACCCTGTCCTGCCTCTAAGCATATATTCGTACAGCCAGTACTAGGCACAGAAACGACTTCTAGCAAAGACCCGATTTCTTAAACAGCGTAAACCTAGGATACCATATTGTTAGTTAGCTAGACACACACAAATGGATTTCATAAACGCATCTGACGCGGTTCTGTGTATGGCTAGGATCCCACGTGGGATCTTAGCCATACACAGAACCGCGTCAGATGCGTTGATGAAATCCATTTGTGTGTGTCTAGCTAACTAACAATATGGTATCCTAGGTTTACGCTGTTTAAGAAATCGAGGCAACGCAACAAAGTGGAACGCTAATTTTATATACTCGTCTTCTTCTCTTTTACGATAGAACATTGTCTGTTGGACCTCATATTTATAAAGGGCATATACCCCCCCCCCAAAAAAAAAAATAATAAAAACGTACTTAGCGAGTTTAAGAATGAATTATAATTGGAATATTGAAATCGATGGAACTATAAACACAATATGAATTTATAGTATAAATGAAAAAATGCCAAGACCAGGAGACGGGGAGTTACGACCATGGGTTGCTTTCCTGTACAGTAAGGTATGTACAGTAAAAAAAAAAATAATAATAATAATAATAATTGGGCTCTTTCCCGTAAGCACAATTAGGTAATTACACGCGTACAAAACATTACTCTTAATTTGTAACTTAGGGAGCCAGTGGCATGTCTTGGTTTGGCCCTGTGCCACGGAGGGCCACAAAATTCAAGGATAGTCGCGTGAGAGGATAGATATTTTTTTCAGACTTTTTATTATGTGTTAATTTATTTACTTTTCTTTTATTTTTATTAATTTATAGTAACGTGCGAGAAAATTCCTAATTTAATTACTCATCTAAGTTTACTGCAAATCACTTTCTCATTTCGAATTTTATTCCTG
The DNA here is from genome assembly GCA_037179515.1 of Halocaridina rubra. NCBI lineage: Eukaryota > Metazoa > Arthropoda > Malacostraca > Decapoda > Atyidae > Halocaridina > Halocaridina rubra. The sequence continues at coordinate 87 of JAXCGZ010000056.1, read as the reverse complement.
GAGATGTAAACGTGCTCTATTTCATGCTTAAGCCCTTATTACTCAACTGAGGTTTTTGTTCCATTTCTTGTAGAGACATAATGATAT
>JAXCGZ010000055.1:180000-182468 GCA_037179515.1 Halocaridina rubra | reverse complement strand
GACTTATAAAGCGGAAAGCATTTCTTGTCCTTATCACTGTGGTCAGAAGATGACAGATTCTACTTTGTAGAAATTTGCAGTTTGTTGGAAAAACATCTGTCCTGCTTATATATATATATATATATATATATATATATATATATATATATATATATATATATATATATATATATATATATATATATATATGTATATATATATATATCATATATATATATATATATATATATATATATATATATATATATATATATATATATATATATACATATATATATATATATATATATATATATATATATATATATATATATATATATATATATATATATATATATATATATATATATATATATACATATATATATATATATATATATATATATATATATATATATATTATATATATATATATATATATATATATATATATGTATATATATAATATATATATATACATATATATATATTTATATATATATATATATATATATATATATATATATATATATATATATATATATATATATACATATATATATATATATATATATATATATATATATATATATATATATATATATATATATATATATATATATATATATATATATAAATATATATATATATATATATATATATATATATATATATATATATATATATATATATATATATATATATATATACTATATATATATTATATATATACGAATTCCAATGTAGTATGCCTTTGGCGTTTGCCATTCGATAAATTTTGCTTATTTTAAAATAACTTTTTGTTTAGTTGGTAATTAAAGTCTGGTCTTTAATGCGTAGATAGTTTTAAGTTTTTCTATGTATCAGTGACATAATTATGTGTTTGTATATGAGTCCGGGAATCTGTGTCTGTTAGTTTGTTTGCATAAACAGTTTTTAAGATTTGTTTCAGAGATAAAATTTTGAGTGTTTTGTGGTGCCTGTGGAAACTGATTCTGTTTTCTAACTTACATAGATAGCTTTAAGGTTTAGTATGCTGTAGTGAAATTATAAAAGTGACATGCCCTTAGATTTTGTTATCGGTTCATGCCCTCTTTCTATATGCTGGGATATAAGTGAAGGGTAGGCAGGGTACAATAGGAAGGAACTTCCCTCACTCGTTTCTTACCTTTTACATCTCGTTAACTGGTCCAAATTTGGTGTTGGACGCAAACGGATGGTGACTAGGGCATTAAGTCTTGATGCCCTTTCTATCGTGCCGACGTGGGGCTCGAACGCGGGTCCGTCACCTCTCGAGTCGATCACTTAAACTACAATGTTTATTAAGTGAGTGTCCCGTACGATATCATTGTGATATATTAACATTTCACTTGCTATAATTATTTCATCGTTAAAATAGATTTCGATTTTTGTTTGAGTATCCTAAAAATTCTTAATGGAAACTGATACGTCTCTTTACGATTCTTCTTCTTCATTATCTTAAGAGACTGTATTACAGCGCTTTCTTAGAGGAAATCTGATGTGCGTTTAGAATTCTACCTTCGTTTTACCTCCTATTAGTGTTTAGTTATCACACCCACTTCCTCTTCCATCACATCTATATCCCGTCCACTTCCATATGTCTTAAAAACACAATGAAAACAACCCGCAATTTATGAAGGAGTATAATATATGAACATTCCTCACCGTCTCCTATCAGGAGACTTTAGCCCCCATGAATATTGCTCTCGCTGTTCATATTAGGTGAAATTCTTAATCACAACACTCAAGTACATTCTCCAACGGGTGCACCTCCGCCAATTAACCTAAGGGTGACATATCAAACCATCGAAATTGGCCATTGCTTGCTGAGAGATGTCATGACGTGGGGCTCTGCTCTGCCTAGCACGCGGTCCTCTTGGCAATTTTGAAAGTGACGAGGAACTTCTCTGTCTATTCTGTAACCAAAACACTATTTATGACCTCAACTTTGACCCCGACTTCTTTCATTTAATGTATCTATACATCTAGAAATAGAATATATAGTTTACATTACGCTACCGTCTCGACGCGAATTGGAATCGTATGGTACCACATCGTACATACATACATATTTAGTGGCTGTTAATCTCCTTGTAAGCGGGATGTGTGATCGAGTCAAAGCGCACACCCTTTCGCCAGAAAGCCATGTTCACCTCATCTCTCTCATCTTCGCATTTTGGGGGTTAAGGGTCACCATGATTTCAAGACTACCACCACATTGCTTTGCTTGGGTAAACACCTTCCTTGTGTCTGACAATCATTGCTGGTAACATAATTTTAATACTTAATAAAATATAAATGCTCGCAATGAATGGTGGTGTATGGAGTAATAATTGTTGTAGTGAACACCTCCATTGATGTATATTTAAATACTTTGCTGAATGTTGATGATATGCAACGAGACAGTGTTGTGATGAACAGTGTGAGTATTAAGATAGATACTGCCAAGTTCGTTTGCTTTGGATAAA
>JAXCGZ010000055.1:157500-165000 GCA_037179515.1 Halocaridina rubra | reverse complement strand
AGAGAGAGAGAGAGAGAGAGAGAGAGAGAGAGAGAGAGAGAGAGAGAGAGAGAGAGAGAGAGAGAGAGAAAATCCGTGACAAAAGCCCAGCAAACACCACCATGCTTCAGTGAATTTCAAGTTTCACTCTCTGTACGACCCAGCAGCTGGCGTAGCCTGCATGCCTGGGAGCGTTCCTGCCAAATGCAAGCATGACTCCTGTTTAATAAGACTAGAGATCTTGAGTTTATAAATGGATCATTATATCACATTCAGAACTAATAGGATTAATAATATATATGTTATATAAAGGATCATACTGCTTAGTGTATTACTGACATTCTTGTATGTTGTTTATCACATGATTCAGGTAGAGGATTTTTATCAAAAGTAGGTTAGTAAATGAAAAATATGAATACAGTAATCCTTTGTAGCTTAGTGGATCAGCGTTTGACTGATAACCATATAGCCTCTATGTACTACTTTTGCAAAATGATGTGAGAGAGCATTAATTTTTATATATTCATCACTGTCATGTTTACTTACTTAAGTACTTACTTACCTACCTACCTACTTACTGAGTTATCTAATTATTTCTGTACTGATTTACTTATGTATTTCATTTATTTATGTATTAATCCAAGTCTCTTCATATGTATTTATTTATTTATTTACTTACTTATTTACATATTCAATAATTGTTTGTATTTATTAATTCATGTCTCTATTTGTTTATTTATCTACATGTGTTTATATATATACTTACTTATCTGAGCAATCAAGGGAGCCAAGCGGTTAAAACACTCGAAAAACCCGCGATCGGGCCCACCGCGGGGTGGCTGGCACATCATCCAGCCTTTATCCCCCCCGCCATCACACGTTGTCTATTTATATTTTCATTTATTTTTATATTCATTCATTTATCTATCTATCTATCTATTTATTTACTTTCTAGTCCTGCTGAGAATAAGATGGAGACGATAAATGCCTGCCTTGAACTGAAGTCCCAATCTATTCGGATCACGTTGAGAATCATTGAATGTGTGTGTGCGTGCGTTTGTGATTGCGTGTGTGTGAGTGTGTGCGGTCAATTATAAAATAACATATCTACAACTCAGGACTTGATAAAGAGAGTAATAATTGTCATACGGCTATTATGATATCTCTCTCTCTCTCTCTCTCTCTCTCTCTCTCTCTCTCTCTCTCTCTCTCTCTCTCTCTCTCTCTCTCTCTCTCTCTCTCTCTCTCTCTATATATATATATATATATACATTTTCATATACATACATGTCAGTATATATACATACATGTCAGTATATATATATATATATATATATATATATATATATATATATATATATATATATATATATATATATATATATATATATCACAGACATATAAACACAAAACAGAGCTAATTAAAAAAAAATATTGTAGTTAGGAAGCAATAATTTAAATAAAATAATGTAGATCCTTAATAAATAATAATAATAATAAAAATAATAATAATAATAATAATAATAATAATAATAATAATAATAATAATAATAATAATAATAATGATAATAATAATAATAATAATAATAATAATACCATGCCATTATAACTAGAATATATTCCTCAAAATTAAAACCACAATTCCTAGCTAGAAAATGATTCCAAATTTTGTTACATAATGAGAAAAAATTCACAACTGTAGCTATATTAAGTTTGTAAGGGGTCGGGGGTTGAGGAAAATATGATACCTTTATGATTGATGAACACAGATAACGATCCCATATAAAGTTCCCTATTATTCACGAATAAAAAAAAGGAACATATTACAAATATAGATGATCAGGGAGCAATCTTTTATTTTTATTTTTGTATACAAGTATATATATATATATATATATATATATATATATATATATATATATATATATATATATATATATATGTATATGTACATATGTATATATATATATATATATATATATATATTATATATATATATATATATATATATATATATATATATATATATATATGGTAGGAAAAGCCCATTAAGTAAAACAACGAATATATATATATATATATATATATATATATATATATATATATTATATATATATATATATATATATATATATATATATATATATATATATATATATATATATATATATATATAAAGTACTTATTAGTTTCGTGACCTTAACTGGCCACCTTCTCAAGTACAGATTGTACTTTGAGAAGGTGGCCAGTTAAGGTCACGAAATTAGTAATTACTTTATATATATATATATATATATATATATATATATATATATATATATATATATATATATATATATATATATATATATATATATATATATATAATGTGTATCTCTCTCTCTCTCTCTCTCTCTCTCTCTCTCTCTCTCTCTCTCTCTCTCTCTCTCTCTCTCTCTCTCTCTCTCTCTCTCTCTCTCTCTCTCTCTCTCTCTATATATATATATATATATATATATATATATATATATATATATATATATATATATATATATGTATATATGTATATATATATATATATATATATATATATATATATATATATATATATATATATATATATATATACACGCACACACACACACACGTTTGTGTGTGTCTGACTATCTGTCTACTAAAATTATACCGTAACAGAGGCACCCACTCCATTTCATATGAATGCGGCAACATTTTAAATATACATTGCATCAAAATTTAATATATGACAGTATAAAGTCATTAAGAGTTAGCATTATATATATATATATATATATATATATATATATATATATATATATATATATATATATATATATATATATATATATATATATATATACATACAAAAGGAAGGTGCTTTAGTTGTGACATTAACCTGACCTACGGTTTAGGACCAGGCCAGTGACCTTTCTTCTGAGTTTGATCGACCCCCGAAATTGTTGATGAAATTGCAGATTGCAAGCCCAATGGGTAATTAATATGATATAACTACCATTTAACAGCCCTTAAGGTTTAAGCAGCCCAGTTCTATTTAACAAGTTATATTGTACATGGGAAATAGTGTGGCCCTATATAATTGACTATATGTAATCATAATACTTACATCTCATTATATCAATAATTTTCTTCGAAGACCATGTTTTTACAGAGATTTTCCCATGCAATAAAACGCATATATCTGTTCAGTCTGTTCACTGGGAATTGATGTAATGTAACGATGTAAGGACTTTGCTCTTTCCGCGAGGCAAGCAGTAGGTATCGTCAATACTTCCATACTCCATTTCAAATACGTTCTCAGGTTCAAGATCAAGAATATATTTCAATGAAAATATGTTTATCTATATGCAAAAGCCATGAGCCTTCTTAAAAGAGGGGTGGCTGAGTCAAAGCAAAAACCCGACTCTTTGTAGAAGGAAAATACAAATGAAGGAAATTCCCAGTCCCCTTGCGTCGCCCCATTTAGTTGAGTTTTACGTCACGCAGAGGAACACGGAGGAGGTATTCTTGCCCCCCTCATGGGGATGTTCTCCTCAAGAAAATATCATATTGCTTTTAAAGAGAACCTAGTCTTATCATTAAGAAAGTGCTCTCTCTCTCTCTCTCTCTCTCTCTCTCTCTCTCTCTCTCTCTCTCTCTCTCTCTCTCTCTCTCTCTCTCTCTCTCTCTCTCTCTCTCTCTCTCTCTCTTATATATATATATATATATATATATATATATATATATATATATATATATATATATATATATATATATATATATATATATATATATATATATATATATATATATATATCCTTGTGGAACAAGATATTGCTCGTACCAGATAAGACTTCCAAACTAAATTACACATTGCCTTCTTAACTTCAAATCAAAGTAACAAAACAGAGATAATTTCCTGTTGTTTTAACAGAACTTTTCTTATTAAGTTTCCAGTAATTACTGTGTTCTCTTCGAAATGTAAAAAGCTGTTCGTGACAGAGAGGACTTACGTGTTAAATTCTCCATGGCATTCTTTGCTTCAAATTCCAGAAAAGGAATATCCCCATGACGTAAACAACACCTCATTTTATCATGAATGAAGAAATTTCTGTGCTCTCTACTTCCCAAGCAATCATCTGCTCGTGACGGGACCTCTGTAAGTTCAAGTTCAAGAAAATAAAAGAAGGCGTATATTCCCTACTGTTTTGAACAGGCCCTAGTCTTATCATTCACTGTGTAATCATTGTTCTATTTTACGAGAGAAGCCATACACAGATCCGTTTATGAAATCCATTTGTGTGTCTAGCTAACTAACAATATGGTATCCTAAGTTTACTCTATTTAAGAAATCGAGCCTTAGTTTCTTGAGGATAAAAGGGTCACTATAAATTCCCACCCCTCCCTCTACTTGGGTCATTCACAATGTAAGTTATGAAAGAAAAAGTGGAGGACAGAATTGATATTTAAGAATTTCTTTATGCATTTACATTGACCATAATCCTACTTGTGAGGGAATGGCCGATTCAAAGCACACCCATTTACTAGAGAACTCACTCATCCCATATCACCCATCTTCCCTCTTCGAGGGTAGTGGCTTTCCGTAATCCCCCTCCAAGAACCCGCTTGGGTCATCCGCAGTGTAAGGGATTGTTAAAATAAAGAAAAAAACTTTCCTTTTATTGGAATATTTTATAGGATTCTCATATTCCCAGGCGCCATTCTAACCAGGAGGGAGGCTGGGGTGGGGAAGAGTTGAGACCGTTTCTAATACTTTTCAGTTTGCTGCTGAAGAGAAATGTTAAGCCTGTAATGGCAATTCGACATTCCTCTATAATTAGGAGCTTATTATTTATTGCTGAATCTTTTTGGAAAAGATCAAGGTAGTGTGTGTGTGTGTGTGTGTGTGTGTGTGTGTGTGTGTGTGTGGATACAAGGCGGTGGTACTCTCTCGGGATTTTTTATTTTGTTTATTAAATTTATAATGATGATAATGATTATTATTATTATTATTATTATTATTATTATTATTATTATTATTATTATTATTATTATTATTATTATTATTATTTTATTATTATTATTATTGTTATTATTATTATTATTATTATTATTATTATTATTATTATTATTATTATTATTATTATTATTATTATTTTATAACATTTAATAGTAAACATGCGCCATTCTATAACTTCTATTTTTTTTTAATTTAAATATTCAGCATTTACTTCTTTACTACTCATGTTTATTTTTAAAAATTGGCATTTTAAACATTTACTACTCCACTAATTTTAGTTTTTACTTGAAGGATCCATCTCTGGTATTCCAATATTAATATATGATTTCAGACTTTGAAACTACTACTACTACTACTACTACTACTACTACTACTACTACTACTACTACTACTACTACTACTACTGCTACTACTACGGTTTAAGAATTAAGTTGAATTTTTTCCTTTGCATGTTTTTTTTCTCTTTGAAAGGGATTGTGAATGAATATTTTTTTGCAAAGAAAAAGAAAAAGAAGAAATATCAAAGAAGAAGAAGAAGAAGAAGAAGAAGAAGAAGAAGAAGAAGAAGAAGAAGAAGAAGAAGAAGAAGGGTAAGTGCTTGATAATGATGATTTAATGAGGGGTTTACACGGTCAAGCGGTTCGTCGAACGCGGTTCGACAGGCAAGTGTTTGAAATGATGTTCGAACGTGTGAACGGGGTATTTGGTTGTCGAACACGTTCGAAAAACGTGTTCGACAATCAGATACTCCGTTCACACGTTCGAACATCACTTCAAACACTTGTCTGTCGAACCGCTTGACCGTGTAAACCCCCCTTTAGTATAAAAAAAGATAAATGAACATTTCAGTGTTTCGGTTACCATTGGTTGTAGTAAATATACTTTCCTTTAGTGTTAAATTTCATGGCGGCTGCAAGTGAAGAGTCTAACGCACATACATACACTCACAACACACTTTGCTTGAATATTTTGTAGTTCTTGGTTCCCTGATGTTTTTCTCACTGTAGCGTCACACACACACACACACACACACACACACACACACACACACACACACACACACACACACACACACACACACACACACACACACACACACACACACACACACATATCTCTCTTCACTTGGAATCCTTCAACTTTTTGTCAGTGAGGCAACATGGCTTCAGAGAAGGTAGATCAACAGTAACAAACTTATTAGAATTTTATGATGAGGTAAGCCAAATCTTACAGGAAAGAGAGGGCTGGGCAGATTGCATATTCCTAGACTTCCAGAAAGCGTTTGACACTGTTCCACATGGGAGACTTATTAGGAAGCTGCAATCAATGGCTAGAATAGGTGGAAATGTTTTGGAATGGATAAAAACTTACTTAGAAGGAAGGGAACAGAGGGTTAGAGTAAGACACTCAGTGTCTGAATGGAGAAGAGTTAGTAGTGGAGTTCCACAGGGTTCAGTTTTAGGGCCACTTTTGTTCCTTGTATATGTAAATGACCTACCAGAGTCTGTAAATTCATTCATGAATATGTTTGCAGATGATGCAAAGATTGTGAAGAAAGTAAAAAACGAGAACAATGGTAGAGAACTTCAGGAGGATCTAAATAATCTGCATGAGTGGTCAGAAAAGTGGCTAATGAAATTCAATACTTCAAAATGTAAGGTAATGAGAATGGGTACAAGTGCAAGAAGGCCCAAGCTTGACTACTCGGTGGCTGGAGTACAACTTCAAGAGACAGAAAATGAGAGAGATCTAGGAGTAAACATACTGGCAGATTTGTCTCCAGAAATACATATAAATGGCATAGCAAGGGCAGCATATGCATTCTTATCAAATGTAAGGGCAGCCTTCAGGCACATGGACAAGGAAATGTTCAGAAATATTTATGTAACCTATGTGAGGCCAAAACTGGAATATGCAGCCCCCTTTTGGAATCCGCACTTGAAAAAGCACATAGCTAAGCTTGGAAAAGTTCAAAGACATGCCACGAAACTGGTGGCAGAAATACGCAATCTCAGTTATGATGAGAGGCTGAGGGAATTAGACTTACCATCACTCGAAGCTAGAAGAGTGAGGGGGATATGGTGAGAGTCTTTAAATTCCTTCATGGTTATGATAGAGTGGATAGGGATCGATATTTTGATATGGCTGGCTCTAGAACTAGAGGTCATAGTTTGAAGCTTCGTGCAGAAAACTTATTTGCAGGATGTAAGGAAATACTTTTTCAGTGTAAGAGTAGTTGATAATTGGAATTGGCTAAGCGAGGAGGTAGTTAATGCTATCTCAATCCATAGTTTTAAGGACAGGTATGATAAGTATCACTAAGTATAAAATGGAACCGATGAGGAGACGGGAAGATACGAGCTTTGGGCTCTTTCTCGTAAACACAATTAGGTAATCACAATTAGGTAATCACACACACACACACACACACACAAAGCTTCTTTGCAGGATGTAAGGAAATACTTTTTCAGTGTAAGAGTAGTTGATAATTGGAATTGGCTAAGCGA
>JAXCGZ010000055.1:147500-152500 GCA_037179515.1 Halocaridina rubra | reverse complement strand
TTATTATTATTATTCACAAATTGATATGGAGGGTCTCTGTTTTGATTATCTTGTTGTAAATTACCTAACTCTTTTCATAAAATTATTAAACTCTTTATAATGTTTACTGAATTTTTAACTCATATTCACACATGTATTTTTATATTTCAGGTAATATGTGCCGACCGGGGACCAGAACGCTACAGGTTAATTAGTAAAGGTGATTACGATGGTTCCAAGCATGGCCACCTAGACGGAGCCTGGTCCTTTGTTAGTTTTTATATTTGTCTGCATCTATATATGTGTTTTAGATGCTTAAGGTTTTAGATTAATATTGTTTTTCGTTTACTATGAGTTTCCATTATAAATTTGTTGTATGGTGTTTAGCTTTTTTTGGTGGTTAATAATAATAACATTAATAATAATAATAATAATAATAATAATAATAATAATAATAATAATTATAATAATAATAATAATGCTGTTTTTCAAATAATCTCTCTTCCTTGTCGGGAATCGAACCTGGGAACTCTAGAGTAGAGCTCCACAGCTTAGTCCACTAGACCAACAGAGGTCGGTCTAATAATAAAAATAATAATAATAATAATAATAATAATAATAATGCTGTTATTCAAATAATCTCTCTTCCTTGTCGTGAATCGAACCTGGGAACTCTAGAGTAGAGCTCCACAGCTTAGTCCACGAGACCAACAGAGGTCGGTCTAATAATAATAATAATAATAATCTCTCTTCCTTGTCGGGAATCGAACCTAGGAACTCTAGAGTAGAGCTCCACAACTCAGTCCACTAGACCAACAGAGGTCGGTCATAATAATAATAATAATAATAATAATAATTATAATAATAATAATAATAATAGCGTATTGTAATCGTGGTTATTTTACGATCTCAGACATGAGAGGTTAAAGTGAACGGGTCATGGTTGAGTTCGTCTTAAGGATGGAAGGGAGGGGGAACACGCACATACATACATACATATATACATTCATGCATGCATACATACATATATACATTCATACATGCATTCATATATATATATATATATATATATATATATATATATATATATATATATATATATATATACACTGATGCACGGAGGGGTGAGGGTTGAAGGTGGGATTCTTGGCAAGTATTTTGATAGAGGGAGCGGGATGATTAAAAGGTGAGGGAAGGTAGGGGTGAACCATTCTGTTTTGAAGGAGTGAGGGAAGGCATAGGGTGTACCATTTTCTCTAAGGTATGGTATTCTTAACCTTTTTCAACTGCAGCACTCCTTAGTAATGAGGTGCAGACGGTCCCTCGCCCCCAATTTACATATATTGCTACTACATGTAGTGCTGTATTTTTCAGTATATATATATATATATATATATATATATATATATATATATATATATATATATATATATATATATATATATATATATATATATATATATATATATATATATGAGTAGCTTTTCTCTTTTTCATACGGGTCGCTGTTTTCATTTGCCCCTTAAACACTTTTTGCTGGCTTTTCGCAAGAAAATACGGGGTGGCTGTTGCTCACTTACTATGCTTATTCTGCTTTATTCTTTTAATTTATCAGCAGCTTTTACTATGATCATATGATGTCGCTGTTTCTTACTAGTCTCTTAGAGATTAGTTTTCGGCTTTTACCATATTCATTCGCGGTTACTGTTTCTCTCTAGCCTCTTAAGAGACTTGTTCCCCCGGTGGCTGGATTACCGTTTGCTTCAATACTACGAGTATGAAGTAGAGCCACGACAATTCTAAAATTTAGCAGTCTAAACCTTATTATCAACTCTGTACTGCAAAAAGTATCACTACTGGACAGGACAGAAACTAAATTAATTTTGTTCTTTATACTGTATCAGTTTATATAATTACAAAGGCCATAATGTTCTCTCTCTTATGCTGCATTATCCTTTTTTTCCCCTTGGAAGGGGAGACAATAATGCCGGCGCCTCCTTGTGCCCTCGCTTCATAAGAGTCGAGACTAGATGGGGAGGCATGAGGTGACTGGGAATCTTCCTGATATCGTATTTTCCTCCTGCAAAGTGTAGAGGCAACGTTATTCTGTGTTATTCTTGCATGCTTATTCCATATTTAATTGTATATGTGTTTGTTATATTTGCACTGTTTTGTTTGCTTTGGCTAATGCAGTATTTTCTTAAATATATCCTCTATCTTTGTAGCATTTAAGCTTCTGTATATATCTATCTATCTATCTATATACATTGGCCCCATTTTCCCTTGTAAGGGGGGAGGCCGAGCCAAAGAACACACACTTACCACAAGTCAAGGCAAACCTCAATGATAATTAATTGACATTGGAATTAAAATGTTATTTTTTTTTTACTTTGCCTCCTAGGGGTACTAGGGCCCAGGTTATGAAAAACTATGTTTCATCTATTTTGCTTCTCCAGGTGGTACAAACACCCAAGGTTAAGAAATTGTTTACGTAATTCATTTAGAACTTCCCGGGGAGTATATTAGCACTCCAGGTTAAGAAATGCTGGCGTAGAGGATGGGGTAAGACTGTGGAAGGGGGGGTATTAGAAACTGTTTGAGGGCAAAGTTCTGAGGTTCGTTTGGGGGTCACGGGGTTATACCTATGTTTCAGGGGAGGGGGAAAAGTTGAGGGGTGGGAGGGAGATATGGAGGAGAGAATATGTTAAGATGAGGGATTATGGTGTCATAAGAATGGAAAAGGGGAGGTTATAGGGAGAAGGAATAAAAGAAGAAGAATAGGCAAATTTTAAGCAAGGAGGAATAAGGTGAGATTAAGAAAAAACTATAGAATTTTAAAGCAGTTGGAAGTATTAAAAGATGGAGAGGTAAAGGTCTATTATGATATATCAGTATATAGCTGGATATATAACTGAGAGAGAGAGAGAGAGAGAGAGAGAGAGAGAGAGAGAGAGAGAGAGAGAGAGAGAGAGAGAGAGAGAGAGAGAGAGAGAGAGAGAGAGAGAGAGAGAGAGAGAGAGCATAAATCAGGAAGAAATTATAAAAAATGCTACGGAAGGTCTTGCTATTTTCAATCTTTCACGAATTATTTAGTTGCATTCAGGGACTCGCATTTTTTTCTTCTGTAGGAAGGACAATATTTCCTTTATCGGAGCCTGAACTTATGAAGATACTGTTCCTTCAATTATCCGCATGTATCGAATGGCGTATTGTTCAATTAGAGTTCTTATTTGACATGGGCTACCTACCACGTATGGGACGCCACTATTCTATCCTTATTCCCGTGAAGTTCTACCGAAGAGTTGCTTCGCCAACCACTTCAGGGAGTTGAAGTCGCGTGAAAGGGAATTTGAAATATGTTCTATTTAATTCACTTCATGTTAGTGAGTCAGGAGACTGATAAAACCTTCATTTGATGACGTTTGCTAGGTTTTGATCCAAGGAGGTAATCCTTCATAAAACACTTGCTGTCAGTTTAGTGTGTACAGATGAAAAAAAAAATGGAATGTCAAAACTTTTTTAGGCGTTGACCCGATGAGATAATCCTTCAGTAATGGTGTCGAATTCAGTTAAGTCTAAAAGAAGATAGAACAGAAGAAATCGCGGCGTATGCTAGGCGTTGATTCTCTGAGGTATGCTCTATACAATGGAAATAGAGAGAGGGGAAAAGACAACCCTCGATCTGATCTCTAATGATATCGTTGACTTTTTAGCATTATGCCATCCGTGCGTGGTGCAAATGGCAGGTGAATGAATTAAAGATTAATACTTACAATAAAGTCGATACATCACGAACGTTACATGCAGTCTTTGCTAATCCCTTGAAGACATGGTTGGTTGCTTTACCCTCTTGAGTGTACTTACATGACTTGGGAGAGAGAGAGAGAGAGAGAGAGAGAGAGAGAGAGAGAGAGAGAGAGAGAGAGAGAGAGAGAGAGAGAGAGAGAGAGAGAGAGAGAGAGTATTTATTTTATTGAGAGAGAGAGAGAGAGAGAGAGAGAGAGAGAGAGAGAGAGAGAGAGAGAGAGAGAGAGAGAGAGAGAGAGAGAGAGAGAGAGAGAGAGAGAGAGATATTATGTTTATTACTTGCTGAAGGGAAGAGCTAAGGAATAGTGATTATTATCTAATTGGTGTATGAGGTTTTGAAGCCACCATTGCTCTAGTACACCTAATTATCTACTTCCATAAATAATAACTTAGCAAGATATCCTTTTGTGGAAGTCACTGTCAGCATAGAAGGCTGACTGAGTACGTGAAGAAATATACGGGGATTGTATTGGGCCAGTATCTTCGTTACATGAGGCTTCGGTATGGGTATAATGTCCAACATTGGCGCTCTTTTAAAAGAAAAAACAAATAAAGATATAAATGAAATAAAATAGACGATAATTATGCCATTTTTTTCTTTCACATCCGCATTTATTCTTACAAAAGAGCATGATTTTCATTGACGAAGCTTGAACTTATAAAAATACTGATCCACTATTGACCCTAAGCATCTGATAGTATCTTTCCTGGACCTGCAGAATATTACCTTCTCCATACCAAAAGAATCAAGCATACAGACCCTTTGTGAACCACATTGAAGATTGTTGGCTCTATTGGATTTAAGGAAATAAGAGGATCTACCACATAGAAGACTCGATTACCCTCTCCTTGCCGTGAGATTCAGGCATAGAAATCCATTCAGAACCTCCTCTTGGAATGAAATTCGGGATTCATATTCCTCATCTTCCTCACACAACGCAATTATTTTAAATAATATGGTGGATTTTGTTGAATTTCTGATATACAGTGGTTGACTTAACCACACACGAGACTCCACTACCCTCTCTTTACCAAGGTATTCTGACGTAGAGAATTTTTTTTAGCTATTCTGGGGTTAGTGAAGCTCAAGACATATCTTTTTCGTCTTACACACACACACACACACACACACACCACACACACACACACACACACACACACACACACACACACACACACACACCACACACACACACACACACACACACACACAC